>WIOZ01000145.1:0-91072 GCA_009664405.1 Drosophila bifasciata
CATTCAGCGTTTTTCCCTTCCATCGCCCAGTGCGAATACCGAATTACCTGCACGGTAACCCGACGCTCCGCCCGCTCCACTTTCGGTCTCACGGCCACCCCTTGCCCTAAAGTGCCAGCATTTCTACAAATTTCTTGTAGAAAGAACCTTGGACAGACTGAGCCTACCTCAGCCTGGGATAGGTTTTCTACAATACATGCGTATATTGTTCAAAAATGATTAGACTCCAGGTGTCAATCCATTGGAATGTGCTCAATGGTTGTGGTGGGCTCCCCAATCAGGCAATTTCACTTTACCACTCGCACAGCACATCCCATCCGCTTCACCTTTTAAATTTATATGCCTGACAATGGCGACAACGGTCGTTCATCGGACATATAGTATGAGAAGCGTAATCGGTGACACTATTGGACGCGAATGCACCACATTGTAGATTTTGTATATCGCGACGTTCATTTGCAGTTGTTGTTGCAACATTGTTCCTTTGATTTGAACCTCGCTGTGCGTAGACGAATATTTTCATTGCGATTTGTAATGTCTTGGCTACTTGCACGGCTAAATCACATGTGTACAGACTGAGTACGGGTATACAAGTAGAGTCGCGTTTACAGCGACTCCGTACGTTCTTTCCGTTTCTGTTTTCTTCTATCTTCAAAATTGTGGACGCCACAGATGTGCGCCCTTTGTGGTGGCGGTAGTGGGCGGGGCGAAATTTTAAAACACTTTTTAGGAGTGAGATATCACATCAGTCTGGAAAAAAAATTTGGTTGCTCCATCTCTTATAGCCTCCGAGCAATGGGCGACAAACAAGACGGACAGACAGTCAGACAGACGGACATACATGGCTATATCGACTCGGCTATTGATGCTGATCAAGAATATATATAATTTATAGGATCGGAAATTATTCCTTCTCTATGTTGCACACATCCACTTTTACCACAAATACAATATACCCTTTTACTCTTCGAGTACGGGTATAATTATAATAAAAATGATGGAATTTGGGAATACACTTGTAACAGTGTGATATCAAATGTCTGTAAACAAAATCTTGTTTCTCTGGTCCTTATAGTCTCTAGGAACTACATATGCGTTCAACAAGATGGACGGCCGGACGTCCTGGCATGGCTGATCAAGAATATATATAATATATTGTTTGGGGTGAAACGGCAACGAGACTGGATAATAATTATCCGGCTCTAGCTCGTGGCTTTGGGGGTAGAGTTTTTGCCTTCTCAAATCAGTCCGGTCTCGTTATGCAACCATTTATAATATTTCCAGAATTTAACGTTATGCGACTTTTGATAGCGCTAAACGGTAGATTTGACGAAAAGAATTTGAAGAAAAGGACGAGGCGGAAAGGAGTTAGTGAATAGGACGGGAAATGGTGGTGAAAAGGATGAAGAATAACTGGAAAAGGTGAGTAATAACCAAGGATAACGTAGAGGCATCGGTAATTATGTCCACGGATGTTATGTGGAGTCTAAACCCGCCCTATCTTTGGCCATCATCTTGAAAACGCACAGCTTCTGATGACACCTGTTGACCCTCTACCAAAACGCGAAAACGCGTAACTTCATCATTATTCCTTAAGATAAGAACTTAAGCCACACCTGTCAACAATCGAAAGGAGATAGGGTAAATGGTATAATATGGATAATGGAATAGTATGAATCGTAACAATAGGCAGTGCGATTTTACGTTTGAGTCTCGTTCACTACATAACTAAAAATAGAATCGGAATGTAAATTAAATTCAGGTTCAGTCCTGAGGCCATCGAGTTGACTCGGCAAATGAAAAATCTCCGGCCCGGAGTACGGCCGATAACAGAAAGCAGAAGGCATATTTGGTTATCAAAAGGAAGGTCGGCTCAAGGCGAACTACAAAGATTCAAAGTACATTTTTCCAACAAAAATATTTTTCTTTCACTATAAAATTATGATTAAAAAAGTTTTGTAACTACTTTTGTATAAAACGAGAAGGGGCGTGATGTGTCTCTGTTAACGCGACACTACTTTATACCCGTACTCAGTCGGTACACATGTGGTTTAAGTGGAACTTTAAAATATTTTTTAATATTTGTAAAAATACACTTGTCTTGATTTGGTATCACAGAAGTCTGGACAGAAGCCAGGTCTCTGGTCTCTCTGAGAACCAGGCGACAGAAAATACGAATAACCAAATCGACTCGTTTTTGTGTGAGAGAGAGCGAGAGGGAACTATGTTTCTCGAAATGGTTTTCTCTATTGTGGCTAAACTAATGATCCGATTTAGATTTGGGCCTCTGATAGATATGGTCTTTCTCTATGATTCTGCATTTCTAGTTTTCTGTTATCTTCAAAATTGTGGACGCCATAGATGTGCGCCCTTTGTGGGGGATTTCACATCAGTCTGGAAAAAAATGTTGTGGCTCTATCTCGGGTATTGATGCTGATGAAGAATATATATACTTTATAGGGTCGGATTCCTTCTCTATGTTACACACATCCACTTTTACCACAAATACAATATACCCTTTTATTTTTCAAGTACGGGTATAAAAAACGAATCATAGAGAAAACCCTTATCTATCAGATCTGGATCATTATTATAGCCACAATGAAGATACCCATTTTGAGAGGAACTCTCCCACACACCACCGCGACTGCTTTACCCGTTCGGCCAGATGAACGCCTAGATCCTAGAGACTATAAAAGTTATAGCAAGCAAACTCTTTATCCAATATTCTTGATATACCTTTAAATTAAGTGTATTTAAAAATACATGGTGTTGGCGTGACCTCGTCGTATAGTGCTCCAGGGAGGCTCTCTTCCATGTATTGGGAAGGCTGCGCTAAAACCATTTGTCTCGGAGACTCTAGAGCTGATCGCGTGTAATATCTCGGGTATCAGCTTATCTCATGTGTTTCGGTAATCTTTTACGAGTTAGGCAATCATTGTCTTCACTGTCCGGTTGTTCCGTTCCGTGGGATTCTTTTGGGGGCAGTAAGGTGCTATGTGTTGCAGAGCTCGCCTGCTGTTTCCATGAATGCGCGAAACATGCCGCTGAGGATCTGCGTTCTGTTGTCGCAAACGAATTGTTTCGGAACACCGAACTGACTGAGTATGCGTTCTCGAAAAGCTAGCTCTAGTGTGGCCTTATTGAGTGGTACTAGATTGGAAGAATCCATTTGGAAAAGGTCTCGAAAACAGAAGCAGCATAGTCTTTCCAGTTTTGAACCTGGGCAGTGTTCCAACGAACACACTAAATATGAAAGTCCACAATTTTGAGGAAAAACCAAAACTCAGTATCGTAGAGAATGATCATATCTACCAGGTTTTCGAATCTGGTTCAGATCGGATCATTATTGTAGCCACAATGATGAAATGAATTTTTAGGAGCTAGCCGACCACCCTCAGTTATGTTGTTGTTCTGATGTAGATGGAAAAACGTAAAATGTAAAATTGATCAAATATTTTAAAATTCCACAAGTGTATGTAAATCACATGTGTACTGACTGAGTACGAGTATAAAAGTAGGGTCGCTTTAACAGCAACACAACACGTCCCTTCTCGTTAGTTTTCTGTTATCTCCAAAATTGTGGACGCCACAGATATGTGCCCTTTGTGGGGGTGGAAGAGGCTGGATACTAACTATGGTTGCTCTAGCTCTTATAGTCTCTGAGTACTGGGCGACAAACTCGACGGACGGACGGACGGACAGACAGACATAGAGTCGACTATTGATGCTGTAAACTTTATGGGGTTGGAAACGATTCCTTCTCTGTGTTACACATATCAACTTTTACCACAAATACAATATACCCTTTCACTCTTCGAGCCCGGGTATTAAAAGTGCATCTGAGTCACACGCTCCCTCACACGACATTGGCTAATAGGCACCCATGCAAAGAGGTGTCACAACGACTTCTGTCGTTGTTGGATTGACTAGGAGGAAACGACAGAACACCTTTTCTTTAATGTGTAGCTCTAATCAGAAGCAGGCTACAATACTTTGGCTCACCTTTCATAAATGCCATTTCAGATATCTACAATAAACCCCATAAGGATCGGAAACTTCATAAGGGGATCCGAATGAGATAACTGCTGACAAAAGTCTCATAACGGAAGATTATATGATCAATGCGGTATTAGGCCGAGCCCGGCCTAAGTGTGTCGGGCTCCTGGCGATCCCAAGAACCGCCTCAACCAAACCTAGCCTAGTGACACAAGGAGGCAGCGGAAAATTCATTTCATGATTCTGGCTATCCGATCTGAACCAGATTCGGCAATCTAGCAGATATGGTTATTCTATATGATACAGTATATTCCGATTTATTGCATCTTTAAAATTGTGGACACCAATAATGGGTAGGGCGAAATTTTGAAAACTTTGGTTGCTCGAGCTGTTAGGATCTAGGCGCTCAGAAAGATCAGAAAGAACTGACGAACGGATATGGCTCCATCGACTCCATTACTAGCAGACCAGCGCGCTTCTCTGCTTACTTATTCAAATTCTCATTAGAAATTCATCGAGAAATTAATCAATGGTAATTTTGATGCAATAACATATGTAATTGTGCAATGCTTTTGTGACAAACAATATTTTTATACCCGTACTCGAAGAATAAAGGGTATATTGTATTTAATGGTATTTGCTGTCTGTTCGTCTTGTTTGTCGCCCATTGCTCGGAGGCTATAAAGCTAGAGCAACCAAATTTTTCGAACTGATGTTATTTTCACTCCTTGAAGTGTTTCAAAATTTTCGGCCCCTACTTCCGCCCCCACAAAAAAGGCGCACATCTGTGGCGTCCACAATTTTAAATATAACACAAAAAATAAAATTGCAGAATCATAGAGAAAGACTATCTATCAGAGGCCCAAATCTGAATCAGATCGGATCATTAGTATAGCCACAATAGAGAAACCATTACGAAAAACATCATTCTCTCTTTTCGCACTCACACAAAACGAGTCGGTTTGGTTTTTGTACAAATGAGTGCCTCGGATCCTGAGACTATAAGAGCTAGAGCAACCAAACTTTTGGCCAGACTAGATATCGCTTTTAGTGAAAGTTTATTTCAAAATTTTGCCGCCCAATTCCGTCGGTACAATGTATAATTAAGGCCGAAGTTTTGCCTTACCTGTTGCACGCTACATACAATTGACCATGTGAAAATACCGGATGCTCAAAATTTAAACCTCAAATTTGCAACGACTGTCCTGTTTATTAAAAGTCATAGCAAAAGCAAGAAGAATGGGAAATTGAACTCGTTTGAAAGCGAATGGGGCATGTCAGTCGGAATCATCGGAATTGGCAACAAAACCGTGTTCGCCACCAAATTTCCCAGGCAAAATAGTTTCTTCAAGTAAATTAGTCATAACTTTTTCACAGAAAGTCTTATACCATTGCAAAGTCGTGGTGGATAAAGATTCCAAGCATTAGCATACAGCACAATGTAAATAGTATGGCGGCAATCCATGTAAATCCAATCAATTTGGAAATTCAACTGGATAATTTAGGAACATCATCTTGATTGATAATTGTATCAATCAATACGCAACCATTTCTCCTGGGACATCTTTATTCATTCTTTCATCCTTTCCATTGACATTTTATTTGTTCCGTCCAAAATTTCTTTTTCCTCAACCAGTCATGGTTTCTATAATTTTGTAAAAATTTGGAAACACACTCAGAATCAAGCATTCCTTCGATGACACAAAATTATTTGGAAGCGTTAAAAAGCCAGAATTGTCAACGGGATGTATGCCGCTACCAATGTCTAACAGTTGTCTGGAGAAAAAATCTGCTGAAGCATCGTTTTGCAATTGAACACTTACATTTGTATTCAATCTAAGTGTTTTCACAGAGTGCCACAAATTAGATGTTTTCAACCACGCATTAACTTCATTAGCAGCAGTTTCTTGTTGGACTACAGGCAATGTTTGTCTGAAATCACCTGCTCCACGAATATCTTTCAACGTAAGATTAAGTGCTTTCAGTGACTTCTTGTTAAAAGGCCATCTTGTTGCAGCCATCGCCATTGCAGATCATTTTGAAATGTTGCATGTAGATTATCGTCAGCCTGCATGTTCAAGGGTAACGTAAGGGCAGAGTGTGCCGTGCGACCACCATCCAATAACGTGGCAGCGATTCCAGACGAAGTCAGCATTAAATGCGATTCTACCTTTGTGCTCGATTGGTAGCCGAAATGACTCGAAATGACAAAAGTTTTTCCGGTACCAGTTGCATACAAAAGAACAGTCCACCATGTTGTTCTTTGAAGCTCGCAATATTTTGTCGTAGACCGTTCTTTGATTAATATTTAACACTGGCTCATTGTTTTCAAACGCATTAAGCTCGGCACGATCATACTGTTGTTCACGCTCCTTCTTTGTTGAAAAGGTCATTGCATTTCAGGATTAGCTGCTGTCATACCTAATTGAGCTAGTGTCTTCAACACTTGGTCAATACTCTGCTGGACTGCACGTGGCTATAATAATTGCGAAAAGTGTCCGAATTTGATGTGGACTTGATGACAATACTGCATCTTCAATGCATAAAAAACCCCAATGCATGTCATTCAAAGCTTTTAAAATTCTTGATTGGTCCAGGATGAACTGTATCCGCAAAGATGAACCTATCGCATCTGAGTGATACAATTCTGGCTGACCGTCTTCGCCTTTGAAAAACTTTTGACGAATTATTCCACGTATAATATTTGGGTACTTAAGCGTAAAGCAATGTTTTCGGAAAATCATCTGCTTCACACAACGAAAAATTCAGTTAAAGTTGTTAAGCTGGTGGTTGCGCAGCTCTTCAAGATGAACAACTTAAATTTACGGTTGGACCGTTTTCACGGATCGGAAATGATAACATGCGCCGTACTGCTTCATTTGAACGATGTATTCGCCCATTTGAAATTGAGTGATTTCATCGGTAAAACCAATAAATGCTCCAAAGACAGCCATATCACTTCCTTTGTGGATGTACTTGCAAAATGTATTTAAAAGATTTAACTGAATAGCAGACCCTACGTTTATGTGCGCTTTACAAATCTTTGATAATAACGGGAATATGGCACAACCCAACGATTATTAATCTGCAAATTTTGATTTTGAACTCTCAAACTTCAAGAATGGCCATTATCTTCAGTTAATCGACGCCGATATTCCGGGATATCCATCGTTTTCCGTCACTGTATCGGAGACCAAATTTTTTTGGAAACGTTTGGAGCATATCCCTTCAACCATACATGGGGAATTCAAATTCGACGCACCATATGGACCGTGAATCATATTTTTTTGGTGACCACTTCCACACAATTCAGGATCCACTGTCCGATCTTTAATTTCTTTAAAAAATCACATCGTCAATCACATTTTCAATCAGCCAAAAAAAATATATGCATGAGGGAAACCCCGTTTCTGCCATTCAATTGAATACATCCAACATTAAACAGACCCAAATGCACCGTGTTTTGAAAATTAAATCCATGAATGATTTCAATTTTTCGTCTAAAAACACGTGCTAAAATATCATGGCGATCTTTCGATGTTTGGCCAACGAAAAATAATTCCGAGATTTCTTCCCATTGGGGATTACACGTGAAGGTGATGAAGAGGTCTGGTCGACCGTAACGCCGAACGTATGACATCGCATCTTACGCGTTTTTAAACATATGACGTGGACTTCCAACATACGATGACTGTAATATTATCATAGTTCCAACGTTTTGTGCAATAATGTCGTTGTTAATAGTATCACGCAAATGAACATACTCTGCGGAACGTAATTTGGCTTGGTTGAATCGAAGAAAATTCAACCGTTCCGATTTTTTGCATACATGTCAACAATGGAAAAGTGGAAAATAACTGGTGGAAAAGTCCTGTACACTTCAATATGTGGTTGTCTTGATTGTGCCGTATCTGCAGCCTGTATGCGTAATAATACATATCACTAACATTCTTCGTTCCTTCTCGACCTACAATTGAATTAAATTCAATTTCGAATTAAAATAGTAATCAATCATAAATGTTTTATCAATTTATCATTTTTCTAGATTTATCATTATACCCGTACTCGAAGATAAAAGGGTATATTGTATTTGTGTGAAAAGTATATATGTGTAACATAGAGAGGAATCGTTTTCGACCCCATAAAGTATATCAATTCTTGATCAGCAGCTACAGCCGAATCGATATAGCTACGTCTATCCGTCTTGTTTGTCGCTCATTACTCTGTGACTAAGAGAGGTAGAGCAACCTCTTTTTCTTCAAAATTTTTTTGAAGATAACAAAATAGAAAAAATGCAGATTTATAGAAAGCCCATATCTATCAGAGGCCCAAATCTGAATCGGATCGGATCTTTAGTATAGCCCCCATGGAGAAAACCATTTCGAGAAAAATCGTTCCCTCTCGCTCGCTTTCACACACCAAGTGTCGACTTTGCCCATTCGAACAGATGAGCGCATGGATCTCAGAGACTAGAAGAGCTAGAGAAACCAAACTTTCTGTCCAGACTCCTGTGATAACACTTTAGTACAAGTTTATTTCAAAATTTCGACACGCCCTTCCGAAAAAAAATGAAAGTCCACAATTTTGAAGACAGTAAGAAACGCAAAATGCAGTATCGTAGAGAATGATCATATCTACCAGATTCCCAAGCCTGGTTCAGATCGAAACATTATTATAGCCACAATGATAAAAAAATTAATTTTCAGCAGCAAGACCCCACGCCCCTATCACCAAAAAAGTCATTGGGGATGATAGCCGCTACTGATTGTCTCTCTCTCGCTCACACACTGCTCACACACTCTGCCTCGTGCAGTGTACGTGTGTTGTGATAACTGATGTAGATGTTCATGACAGACACAGCAAAAATGTAAAATGTTAAATGTAAAAACTGATAAAAAATTTTTTAATTCCACATAAATCCCATGTGTACTGACTGAGTACGGGTATAAAAGAAGTGTCGTGTTCACGGCGACACTATAGCCTACTTGGCCGCTCCACAACAATATAGGATATGGTAGTGCATCATAACAGCGATGAGTCTCAGATACACGGTCAAGTTGCTCATTATCTACGATGAAGCACAATATTACGATTATTAAATTGGTCACCAACTATGACTATTGCTAATTCTTCAACTATTTGTGCTCTGTCTATTTGACATGGAACTGAATAAAATATACGATAGAACGAGAAAAATGTTCAATTCGCATGAACAAAACTATTCAATTAATTTGAACGTTGGCATGAAGTTGTCTCATATGATATTTGTGGCGCCAAAAGATGTCATTTGAAAACTCAATTATACATGCGTATATTGTTCAAAAAAATGATTAGACTCAAGGTGTCAATCCATTAAGTAATGTGCTCCATGGTTGTGGTGGGATCCCCAATTCAGGCAATTTCACTTTACCACTCGCACAGCACATCCCATCTGCTTCACCTTTAAACTTATATGCCTGACAATGGCGACAACGGTCGTTCATTGTACCAATTCTAATTTTCCTATGAGAAGCGTAATCGGTAACACTATAGTACGCGAACACAACACCTTTAGATTTTTTGTATGTCACGACGTTCATTTGCAGTTGTTGTTGCAACATTGTTCCTTTGATTTGAACGGGACCTTGCTTTCCGTAGACGAATATTTTCATTGCGATTTTGTAATGTCTTGACTACTTTCACGGCTCCTCGAAGCCCACAGCTCGCGACGCATTTCGCGTTCGCCGGCCCAAATGTAATCGTCTCGACATTTAACTTTAAAAAATTAAAATTTTGGGTTTAAAAACATTTTCAAAAACTACAAATATACTTACACAAATTTCAATTTTTTCCAGACAACAATTTTTCACACCAAAAGGTATAAAAACAAAATCTATCATAAAATCTTCTGTTACAGAATGACACAAAATGAAATGAGAATGGCTTTCACACACACATCTCACCAAATTTGAGATTTTTTTTAAACAATTTTAATTTTCGAGGAACCTATTTATAGAAAAGTAAAATAATGTTTTTAAAAATAACCGCATGCAACGGCGCACGCGTTGCGGGAGAAATGAAATTAAATAAGCGTTAAACACACACTTTTGGACCAAATTTATAATTTTTGATTAGTTTTTAATTCTTGAGGAACCTATTTATAAAATAAAAATTTGTTTGTGCAAACCATGCCACATTCTCTGGCTACCATTATAAAAAACTGCACGCGTTGCGGAGACAGATGCATACACACAGATCTTTTATACCCGTACTCGAAGAGTAAAAGGGTATATTGTATTTGTGGTAAAAGTGGATGTGTGTAACATAGAGAAGGAATAATTTCCGACCCTATAAACTATATATATTCTTAATCAGCATCAACAGCCGAGTCGATATAGGCCCGTCTGTCCGTCCGTCTGTCTGTCTGTCCGTCTGTCCGTCTTGTTTTGTCGCCTATTGCGCGGAGGCTATAAAAGATAGAGCAACCAAATTTTTTTTTTCCAGACTGATGTATTCTCTCACCCTAGAAAAGTGTTTCAAAATTTCGCCCCGCCCACTTCCGCCCCCACAAAGAGCGCACATCTGTGGCGTCCACAGTTTTAAAGATAACAAAAATCGAAAAATGCAGAATTATAGATGAAGTCCATATCTATCAGGGCCCAAATCTGAATCGGATCGGATCATTAATATAGCCATAATAGACAAAAAACATACGAAAAAACTTCGCTCCCTCTCTTTCGCACTCACACAAAAAACAAGACGATTTGGTTTTTTCGTACAAAATGAACGCCTGGATCTCAGAGACTATAAGAGCTAGAGCAACCAAACTTTTGGCCAAGACTCCTGTGATACCAAACCTGAACAAGTGTATTTCAAAATTTCGCGCCGCCCCCTTCCGCCATTTTAAAAAGACGAAAATCCACAATTTTGAAGATAGAAAAACCAAAATGCAGTATCGTAGAAAATTACCATATCTACCAGATTGCCGAATAAATTTGTTCAGATCGGATCATTATTGAAGCCACAATGATCAAATGAATTTTCAAAAGCAATTCCCCCACTCCTCTTGCAGCGTAAGTCAATTATTGGGGTTGATTGTCGCAGCAGATTCTCTCACACACACACTCACGCTCAAACATGCTTGCCTCGTGCGGTGTACGTGCTGTTGTGAAGAACTGATGTAGATGTAGATGACAGATGCAGCAAACAAATGTTAAATGTAAAAATGTAAAAACTGATACAACATTTTTAAAATTCCACATAAATTACATGTGTACAGACTGAGTACGGGTATAAAAATAGAGTCGCGCCTACAGCGACTCCGTACGTTCTTTTCTCGTTTTTTTACAAATTTGCAGTATAGATGATGGGGTTGTAACCGTGTCTTCACGACGTTACGTAACATCTACTTTTAGAATAGGTGCCATTTCAAAACCCATTAAGGTTACGCTATGTTTAATGTTTATAACATGTCGTTTTGAAAAAACTCCTTAAATCTAAGAAATATTGACGGCAATTTTGTTTACCTTTCCATCCAGAACTGTTTTAAAAAATAATTAGATATATTTCCATTTAAGGAGTGGGATAGGGATTTTGATTATTACATTTTGATTTAATTGAATTTTTAAAGATAATCTATGAAATTTACTGTGTTCTAAAATAAAAGTTTATTTCATACAAGACATTTAATATTATTAATCCTTGGCTCTTCTGGGTCTTCCAACTTTTTCCTTTTTTTGTGCAAGCGTACCATTTTGAATTTGCAGGGCTTTTTGAGCAATTTATGCCAGTCTTGTTCACACACCAGGCTTGCTCCTAGCATGGTGTACCTAAAAAATAAAGTATAAAAGAGGCGTGTATACATATAATAAATTTGATTGACAAATATTAGGGATAATAAAAGGATATTTCTATATCATAAATCATACAAAAATTGTATATTCGCGCTTCCACAGGTGTTTACAGTTACGCAGGGTGACGGTTTGCACGGGATACCTCTGTATACTAAAACCAGGAGCATTGCCCCATCAGATCAGGGAAAGCACTAGTCGAAGCACCCATACACCCGTGTTTGAGTGTATAGTTATGGTGAGTCAGCCCGTCATCAGTTACTCCCCTGGTCCCGTCGAATGGGTGGCGGCCTCGCGGGATTTCAGAATGGTAATATAACTATGCACCAACCCCAAACGTTGTAAAAGTATTTTACATAAATATATAAATGCATAACATTTAATAATAAAACATAAGACATCAAAACTTAAAATATAAAAACAAAAACAATCAAAATATATCTATACCCATAAATATGAAAAAAAAATCTGTATGTATGCATCTATCTCCGCAACGTGTGCCAATTTACATGCGGTTTTCTTTTGATAGCCAGAGAATGTGGAATGGTTTGCACAAACAAATGTTTACTTTTTCCATAAATAGGTGTATGTACATAGGTACTGAACTGATGCTGATGAAATTAATGCGTTTTTAAAACATCTTATTTGTGGCACTCTGTGAAAACACTTAGATGCTTCAGCATATTAATTAATCAAATCAAACTGAAATTCGTTCTTAAAATGTGTGTTTGAAAGCCCATTTCATTTCCTTTTTATGTCATTCTGTACCAGAACATTTTCTTTATAGAATTTGTTATACCCGTACCCGAAGAGTAAAAGGGTATATTATGGTAAAAGTGGATGTGTGTAACATAGAGAGTCGATTTCTGACCATATTCGTATATATATTCTTGATCAGCATCAATAGCCGAGTCGATATAGCCATGTCGGCCTGTCCGTCTTGTTTGTCGACCATTGCTCGGAGGCTATCAGAGCTGGAGCAACCAAATTTGTTTACAGATTCATGTGGTATCTCACATGGTTTCAAAATTTCACCACGCCCACTTCCGCCCCTACAAAGGACGCACATCTGTAGCGACCACAATTTTGAAGATAACAGAAAACTAAAAATGCAGAATCATAGAGAAAGCGCCTATTTATCAGAGGCTGAGTCGGAACGGATTATAAGTATAGCCACAATGGAGAAAACCATTTCGTGAAACATCGTTTCCTCGCAGGCACTCACCCACCAACGTGTCGACTTTGCCCATTCGTACAGATGAACGCCCGGATCTCAGAGACTATAAGAGCTAGAGCAACCAAACTTTCTGTCCGGACTCCTGTGGTACCACTTCAGTGAAAGTGTATTTCAAAATTTCGCCACGCCCCCTTCCACCCATCCAAAAGATGAAATTGCACAATCTGGTTCAGATCGGATTATTATTGTAGCCACAATGATGAAGTGAATTTTCAGCAGCTAACCGCCGTGCAGTGTTGTTGTGAGAAGCGATGTAGATGACAGATGCAGAAAAAAATGTAAAATTTAAAAAATGATAAAAATATTTTAAAATTATACATAAATCACATATGTACTGATTGAGTACGGGTATAAAATTAGTGTCGCGTTAACAGCGACTCAACACGTCCTTTCTCGTTTTTATAACTTTTTTGAGTGAACAATTTTTCTGAAAAAATTGAAATTTGTGTAAGTACATATATTTGTTGCTTTTGAAAATGTTTTTAAGCCAACAATTTTGGTTTTAAAGTTAAATGTCGAGACGATTACATTTGGGCCGGCGAACGCGAAATGCGTTATGCGAGCATAACGAATTTGTTCGGTTATTCAAAACGTCGCTTGATCGAATGCCATCTGACGCTCATAAAATTTGTATTCGAACTGATAAAAACACCGGTTGGCCAAAATGCAACGCGTTTCAATGCACAAACAGTTGACGAATGGCAATTGTCATTGTTGGTGACCAATTTAATAATCGTGATATTGTGCTTTATCGTAGGAATGAGCAACTTGACCGTGTATCCGTGACTCATCGTTGTTATGATGCACTACAATATCCGATATTGTTTTTGTAGTGGCCAATATGGCTATCATTTCAACATTAAAAATGATAAATCCAGTAAACGGTAAATTGATGAATAATTTATGATTGATTTCTATTTAAAAGTGAAATTTAATTTAATTGAATTGTGGGTCGAGAAGGAACAAAGAAAGTTAGTGCTATGAATTATTACGCATACAGGCTGCAGATACGGCACAATCAAGACAACCACATATTGAAGTGTACAGCTCTGTAACGAACCGTTTCTTTCCGGCTGATCAGCAGGGCTGGCTCAGCGGCCGACGAGCTCGTCGCAACGAATTTATTTGTTGACTCGCAGACAACAAGAAAACACACAGGTTGGTTTAGGGAAATATATACACTTGTCTCTTTATTGGTATCTTAGTCTGGGAATCTTACGCGCTACCTTAAACTGCTACCTGCTGGGCCTCCGCTGGCCTTCCACTGGCGCCTTTGGCTCGCACCTCCACCGCTTGGTTTCTCGGCGTGGCGTGGCTCCGGCGTGTTATGACGCGGCAACCGCCTCATCCGCCACTCACAGCTCCGCACACTCTGGGCTCACCCTTCGCTGTACTCACCCTAAGCGGTGAGTAGTATCTTGCGTGCCACTCGTCTCTTTATTTCAGCTCCATGGTGAAATAATTTTGTTTCTTCCACTTCGCGTCGCACGATCACTCACTTTCGAATTTCCGCTGCGGTTGGAATCGCGCACTTGCCCGTTCACTGGCTCGTTCTCCGCCGCTGTCGCTGGGTTTCCTTTATACCCCCAGGCGACGCCGGCGCCCGTGTCGCTGCCTAGAAACAACGGGACAACCACGCGTTCCGTCGGTAACTTTTCCATCGCGCCTCCGCGCGTTTCCACCTCGTTCTTAACGGGATGAAGCCGGTGGCGTGATCTCATGTCCATATTTGGACATGCGCTGGACCACTGCCGGCCCGATTCCGCTGTCTCCTGAGCGGCGTGAGTGCCGCTCCTTGCGGCTCCTCCATTCCCGGTCTCGGCGCCAGGCGTGCTCTCACGGCCACCACTGGCCATGGGCTGGGCTACCGCCCGCGCGTCCCGCCGACCCCTCCTTGTTCCGGTCGGTTTCTCTGGGCCGGCCGAAATCGCCGTGCTTTCTTCGGCTTAACCCTCTATGGGCCCCTGTGAATTCAATTCCTCAACTTCCCCTTTCTTCACTAGGGAGGACAAGGTGTCGTGTGAATTTCTTAGCCATTCGGCCGATGCCAATATCAAATTTGGTGGGGTTGGCCGCGATTTAAAATGTTATGGCGCGCCAACCTGTATGCACGATGTATGTTGCTCCCCAGTCGATCGGTTCACTCACGCTGAACTGGTTACATCACCAGTCGATCGGTTCTCCCAGCCATTGGTTTCCTCCGCTGGATATAGTTCCGGCATTTTTTGTTAAAATTCACAAGCGTAACCAGATTTGCGGAATATAATTGATAGGTTGAGGTGCCAATAATGGAGAACGCCGGGTATCGCCGCCCGGATCGTTGCTGAAAGACCTCCCAACTCACGCTTCTTCCGGTTGCGGTACTTTATGTGCATATATTTTCACGTTATATCGCTGTACCCGCGAGTTACCACCTCACGGCAAACCTGGTATTTATCAAACTTTGTCGGTAAGTTCCATATATTTTCATTTATCTCAGGGGAATCACGGAATGACGGTCCGACCCGCGATCACACACTCCCCGGACGGCGGACGGTTGCATGGGGCTGGGGCTTGCCCCAACCCAGATGCTGCCACACGCCGGTTCTATGACGCGGGTGCCTCCACCGCCCGGACGACCGCTTCTGGCCGTAAATGTACACACCAGTGGAAGTGCGACTATACCTCCTCATTCAGGGCGGCTGGTAACTGGTCCTTGGTACGGTCAGGTTTCTGCCCGGGATGCTGGCTAATGGTAGGGCGGGAGAAGAAAACTCTCAGTGCAATCCACCCCAATCCAAGGCGGAACAGCGTGCGCTGATGGATGCGACCCCGCGGGGTGCTTGGTCGTGAGTATGCGAACGCTGGATACTTGCCGACCTCCAGTTTCGCCTCTGATGCCGCATTCGTCGCCGCCTCCGGTTCGGGCGACTAACCCCTTCCTGTACTCGTGGGACCAAACCATGTCAACTGAATTAAATATTAAACCGTCGTCGCTGGAGCTCGGTACTCCCCTTAAAGTACCGGAGGGGACAAGACCATCCCTCTACGGTCAACTCCACTGCGAAACCAGGTCCAACTGTCAGGTGGCTGCTCCTGACCGTCGGTCCTGCTCCGGTCCCACTGCGAGGAGGGCTCCGATAAGCCAATCGGGCCCATCCACGTCGGGGCACTCTGCAAACCGGTCATCGGGGTGGTGGCTAAGCGGGCTCTGTTATCGCGGCTGGTAAGCGCCTCGCGATGGCTGCGGCATCCTGCGCAGGCGGCGGGTCTGCAGGCCAGCCAGGTAAGCCGCCCTACCAGGACAGGCGGCGCGCTGCCTTTATACTGGCCAACGTAGATCCGGAGTTTGTGGCTGCGGCGAAGGGGATGGAGCAGAGGCTTTGGGCGAGCTCAATCATCCCAAACTTCCAACCAGCTAAAACTGGAAAGGAGCAGTCAAACCCCTAACAAGCGGCAACGCTCGACGGAGGACAACGCCTCCCTCAGCCAGGCCAAGCCCAGCAAGCCAAGCGGGTGAAGACGCACCTGACCAACAGGTCTTTACGGAAGTGGCGAGGGGCAAAACCCAAGTTGGCGTCCTGGACTTGCCAAGGATGGTAACTCCCCGTGACAAGTGGCACCTGGTGGAGGCAGAGCCCAGGACCGCTTCCTGGAGGAACTTGCCGAGAACAGTGGACCCCCGCCCAAAGTGAGGACGCCGGGTGGCATCAGGGCATGGTGAAAGCCATCGCCTGCCAAGATGCACGCCTCGGCGGCCCTATAAACGAAGGCGGTGGCGGCGCTCGATTCCGTGTTTATCCGGGAGCCAAACTGGAGGCCGTACCATGAAGACGTCCCCAGACCGAGGGCCTGGTTGGGTGTCGGTCAAACCCGCAGAACCTTTGTTTTCACCGTTCTGCGCGCGTTCCCCCAACTTCCTACAGCCGATTGTAGGTGGCCAAGGTCGAGGAGGTCGCAGGACAGAGGCGACAGATAATCCTCGTCCTGAGCGAGGAGTCGCCGGTTCCTTTGGAGATCGTCTTTATTTTGGTGGACTACGGTTACCGTAAGGTGACCATAGTCCCGATACAAAAATGACTTCCAAGGGAAAACAAGCCGAGGTCAGCCAGACCTGGCAAGATCCCGGAAGCGGGGATTCTTCACGAATCCCCGAGGCGTCGGACGCGCGTCCATGGTGTCTGACGACATCCTGGATCGCTACGAGTCCGACGCGAGCGACCTGGCCAGAGGTCTCGGACGGATCGGCGTCGGGGAGGACGACGACTCCCCGGAAAGCGACGTCGTCGACAGTGGTGGAGGCGAGCCCAGGAATGTCCCTGACACTCCTGCACTTAAACCTCCACCATTGTAAGGCAGCATGCGCTGCCTTATTGCTCCACCTAGCCATGGGTGGGGCCGACATAGTCCTCATTCAGGAACCCTGGAATCCGGAAACAGGGTCTCACGATGAGGACTCCAGATTCCTCCGGCGTGCATTTAGCCGACTCCCCCAGCTAAAATACGCACCTGCATTCTTGCAAAAGAGAACTGCACTTATTTTGCTCCGGAATTTCAGCAATGAATACCACACGGCGGTGAGCCTGAAGGCCAGGAGCGCTCATTCCACGTCTGCCACTGGCGTACATGGGTCGCGATGAGACCTCCTCCAACGCCCCAGGACGCTCGTCGCAGACTGCGAGACCATGGTCATCGGCCTTTTATGGGATGCGACGCCAACGCTCACCACATGTCAGTGGGCCGACCACATAAACGACGGGGTGAGTTCCATTTTAAATAACAATGACCACACGAGATGGTCATCAAAACCGAGGGATGGACCACTTTCATTATTAAGAACCGCAAGGAGGTCTGTCTTCACGTTCACCATACCGAGGCCAGCCCAGTTGCGTAACCTCAGGCGGACTAACTGGACACGCTATGTTGACTCCTCAACGTCTCTCGGCCTGCCGGAGACCCCACGAGGAAGGACATACGCTCGCTGACCACGACGGTCTGGCTGGGCTTTTACCGAGCTGTAACGCAGCGCTTGACAAAGCCTGCCCACCCGTCAAAACCAGAGGTCGGAAGAAACTTCCACTCTGACGCTGGGAGAGCGCCGGAGATCCTCACGGAGACTTTTAACAAAGCCTCGCTCTTAACGTTGAGCAGAACTGGGCCGAATACAAGGAAGTCTTCAACATACAACAAAGAACCGGGCGGCAAACGCGCTCCATGGCGCCAGTTCTGCACCGAAATCGAGAACATATCTCCGAAGCCCGCATACGCAAAGTACTCTCGAAATTAACCCCAATGTCAGGGCATTTGATTAAAGCCGACCCCCAGGACGACATCCAGTGCCGAGTCGCAAAAGCCTCCCTCTCAGTAGACATTTCCCAGGTTGCGCCGTAAACAGACCAACCTACAGAGCGCCCTTATAACGCCACGGGCTCAATTCTGAACCTGTTAAGTCAGAGAGAATATATCCGGCTTACGGCAAGCATCATCTTCAAGCCCTACAAAGTCCGCGGGACCAAGACGGCATCATCCCAGCCCTGAAGGCGATGAAACGGGACAAAGTTCTGCCATAAATTGGCTCAAACGGATTTCGCCGAATTTTCTCTGACTCTTAGCATGCCTATCGGATGGGGAAGATCCACCGAAACGGCCCTACATGCGATCACATCGATCATCGAATCGTCCCTCAGCTGCAAGGAATATACCCTGGTAGCCTTTCTTGACATAGAAGGGGCTTTCAACAACATCATCCCGTCCGCCATCACGGGAGCACTGACTGACCTGGGGTTGACTCCCGGACGGTGAGTCTCATCGATCAGATGCTGCAATGCAGGACCGTTGAGGCATCACTGGGGACGTCAACGACCACCAGGTTTTGTCAACAGAGGCACCCTGCAGGGCGGAGTCCTTTCGCCCCTCCTATGGAACGTAGCAGTGAATGAACTGCTGCGGGAGATAGAGGGTGGCGGATGCCGCGTGGTGGCGTATGCGGATGACGTCGCTATAGCATTCTCTGGGAAGTTTCCACAGACTCTATGCGAGTGCATGACAAGCACTCTCACAAACCTGTCACAATGGGCAGCCAAATGTGGGCTGAGTGCTAACCCATCTAAGACGGAACTTTTATTATTCACCAGGAAATACAAGATTCCGACACAGCCCACCGAAACTATGCGGAGAGCCGCTAGTTTTCAGCAACCAAGCCAAATACTTTGGCCTTATCCTCGATAGGAAGCTCAACTGGAAGGTGAGAATAGAGGACAGGGTGAAGAAGGCCACAGTAGCCCCCTCTACACCTGCAGGAAAACTATCGGTCTAAAGTGGGGTATGCCCCCGTGCATAGTCCGATGGCTGTACGCCGCCATCATGACCCCTGATTTACGGGGTAGTGGTGACCAGCCCTGGACAAGAAAACTTGTCTTGAAAAACTCACAAGAGTTCAAGGAATGGCAGAGCTATGCATTACGGGCGGATTACGCACTACCCCAAGTGAAGCCTTCGACACCATGTTGTACCTTCTACCTGTAGAACTTATGGGGGGAAAACACTCTCCGCCCTTAGAATGAGGGAATCCAACCTGTGGAAAACCACCACGGTTGGCCACTCGGGAATCTAATAAAACTCCGCAACTCAGAGAGGACAGACTTGCATCCCAGGTATCCATCCCGCCTTTCCAGGTATCCAGGACTGGGGGACTGGGGCGAACCTGGATCCGCAAACGCGATCCACTTCTACATTGATGGCTCAAACTTAAACGGCCGCGTGGGAGGGGCGTCTTCTGCGACGAGCTCAACATCAGTCTCTGCTTCAGACTTCCGGACCACTGCAGCGTATTTCAGGCAGGGTCTTAGCCATCAAGAAGGCCATTTCCATCGTCTCCAAACTTTTAGACGAGACACTCAGTGTGCGTCTTCTCGGACAGCCAAGCAGCCCTCAAGGCTCTGGGCTCTATTTCGTCGAAATTAACGACCGTTAACGACTGCCGCAGTTCACTGTTTAGACCGCAGAGCAGCTGGAACTTCCTTAAAATGGGCATTGTCGGGAAACTGATGGGGCCGGTGACGGAGAGCTAGACAGGGCGCTACCGTACGCTCCCGCCGTAAAGGGAGCATGCGTAGGCGATCAAGGAGGCTACGTGCAGGCTATTAACGCACGAGGCTGGACTGACAGGCGAGGGCAGCTGACCATGCACATGCAAAACCGTTTCCAGCGCCGATATCGTGTCCCGGTGTGTTCGAAAAAGCGCCGTGAAGGTTTTGTAGACGTCTGTTGAACTGTTCCGATCACCTGAGCCATTACTATTCACTGGCACCTGGATGTGGAGCCGCTGCACACAGTTCTGCAAGACTGTCGATCTTCACAAGTGGGTTGCTGTGGGAATGGGTTTTGGGTCACGAGGAGGAAGAGGTCTCATCTGTCAGTGTCGTTTTGAAGTGGGGAAACTGACCACAGCTGACCTACGGTTTGGGGGCCCGCTTTTGCTGAAAGAGCATTTCGGACCTTTCCGAAACCAAACCGGGACTCTGTCTGTGTACATCTTATGGCCACCAGATGGGAATTAGGTTACAGGCATGTGTAAGTTGCTCACCACTAGCATGTGTGGACAAAGGGGTGTCGCGCCCATGCGGCGGACCACAATGGTCCGGGTGGATGAAAGTGAGTGGGTTTGGTGGTGCTCTGTCCGTCCGCTACCGCCTTAACCTAACGGCAACCTATGATAATATCGGGAGGACCGAGATCGAATATTGGAAGTTAGACGTGCTCCCCAAGGTGAAGAAATCCAGTATTGTACCAGCTCGTTTGTTAGGTAAACATCGAAATGATCGCCTTGCTATTTTGGGGGTGGGACGAGACTAAAATGGTGAAATATTCTCATGGATGCTTGGCTTCCTTTTCGCCAAATATGGCTCATTCAGGTTCAGTGTTGGTTTATTAAATTGAATGGCGGAAACTAGGGTCCGGCCGTTCGGCTGGATTCCAAAAGGGGGCTAATCAAATCGTCGCATGATTTCGGCCGAAATCGAGATCGAACAGTGGATCCTGAATTGTTTGAATGGCCACCAAAAATATGATTCACGGTCCATGTGGTGCGTTGAATTTGCCTCGGGGTCCATTGTACGGTTGAAGGGAAATGCTCCAAACGTTTTCCAAAAATCCTCTTCGATACAGTAACGGCATCGATGGATGTCCCGAATATGCCGCTCGATCAACTGAAGTCCGTATTGGCCATCCGATAGGTTTGAGAGTTCTGGGACTCGTCATCCGATTTGGAGATGACGATAATCGATGTTCTCCATTGCCATTGCTTGGGGTATTATCTTGGTTTTTATAAAGCGCCACATAAACGCCAGGTCTGCTATTCAGGCCAATCTGTTACGGGACCGTGGCAAGTACATCCACAAAGGTTGTTATATGGCTGTTTGGGGAGCAGTTGGCCTGCCTGTTACCGATGAAATCAACGATTTAAAATGGGCAGTTGACGCATACTATCATTCCATTTCCATGATAGGGTTTCAACTGTAGTGCATTTAGCTGTTCATCTTAAAACGGTCAATGGGGTTTTTTCGGCTTCGGGAAATGGGGTGCGTGTTGGTGGCTGGCCTGTGGGTCCGTCGTCGCACGCAAATGAAGCAGTATGACGCCCAGCGTCAGGGCGACGATCAGGGTGACGAAGATATCCAGGTGGTGTGCCTTGTAGTCACTTAGCTCGATGTGCTTGAAAACGGTCAAGGCGTTCAGTGCAACCGGAGGAAGGGAACATGCTCACGCATCTACCAGTGTCCGGTGTATGTTCAGTTTTTGAGGTATGTCCCCGTGAGCAGATGGATTTCGCGAAAACCTTGTGTACGCTGAAGAAACCCTATCTCAGGCTGGAATATTTCGTTCGCGGGAAGTTTTGTAAAGGCTTGGCGGAGAGACGGAAATAGCGGCCGTCGATTGTTTCACTTAGGTGCGATAGTTTGGAATCGCACAGTTCGATGAAAATCAAAAGTGTTATTTGAGTTTTGATTGTGCGATAACAAAAGGTTTCTGGGACAACATCATTTGTATTCGCGAACGTTCGGAGAAAGAGTTGTGCATGCGAACTTTTGAGGTTTTGATTTGTGAGAATGACATATATTGGTTTCTTATGTTTGAAGATCGCGTATTGTTCTTGCAAGTCCACACTGAGGCGTGACATGCTTTGACGAAAGGCAATGGACTAAGTTTTGGTTTATGATAGGCGATGGACTGCCCAGTATAACGACGACTTTTCGGAAGAACTGAGCGCCAATCTCGATGGCGTGTCCGCCTAATGCGTTTGGAAGCAAAACAATGAGCCAATGTTAAATGACCTGGTCAATCAAAAGAGGTGTTTACGACAAATAGTTGCGAGTTTTCGTCAACAACGGTTGTGGACTGGGTAATTTGGATGGGAATCGTGGAGGTTGTGAAAACTGCGGTCATTGGGATTGTTTTGTTGCTTCTTCAAAGATCGATCGGCGTAGAACGCATTGGGTGTATGGTGTTCGTGGTTATCGCTGGTGATTATTATTGATGGTGGTCGCACATCGCATTCTATATTGAATTGCCCTTTAACATGCAGGCTGACAAAATAATGGTAAATGCATCATTTTAAAAAGATTGAGAAATCGATTCAAAATGACGAAAGTGCTGCAGCAATGCTAAATGTATATAGGAAATTCTGTACTATGGCCAACAAGAATTACAAAGCACGAAAAATGGTACGTTGAATGGATATTATGGTAAATGGTAGATGTATGTATATTGTTATGCAGAAGGGGGATTTCCAAACAAACTTGCGGGTGTAGTCAAACAAGGAACTGCCGCTGATGAAATTAATGCGGTGTTTAAAAACGGGAATTTGCCGTGTTGAAAACACTTTGATGGTTTTCCGTCGTGTACGTTGTTGAATTGCTGGTGTGAAATCAGAAGAGTTTTTTCCAGAAACCAATAGACATTGATTTTGGCATACATAATATTTTACTTTTTTTTGGCTTTCCGGGGTGCCTTCAAAATTTTTGACTTTTTGTCTGACGAAACCCTTTTCTTTTAATCCAATGGCCAAATTTTTGTACAATATTATAGAAACCATTACTGGTTGCGGGAGAGAGGTGGTGTTGCCCGGAACGAATAAAGATGTCAATGAGGGGCGCCAGTCGTTTTGAATTCCATCCCAGGGGATTGTTCTGCGTATAGGTCGATTAATACAATTATTCCGCAAGATGATGTTTTAAATTATCGGGTTTTTCTAAATTCATTGGATTTACCTGAGGGCCGCCATACTATTTACAAGTAAAAAGTTGGAGCCTCCCATAGCATTATGCGGGGCTGAATCAGTTGTTCCACCACGACTTGTAATAAAACCTATATCGGGGCTGAGATCGTCTCAGTCTGTTTTGATGGTTTTGAACAAGAAATTTTGTTTTTATTTTTGCTGGAACTTTAGGGCAAGGGTTTGGCCGTGAGACCGAATGTGGTGCGGGTGTAGAGTTTCAACCGTGCGGGTAATTTGGTAATCGCACTTGGCGAATGAGCGGCCGGTGAACTGGGTTTCCATTGTGCGGACGAATCTTTTTGGTTACGTTATTTGTAACTCGCGCTCGGCGAAGAAATTATGACTCTAGGCTGGTTGAGTTTTGATGTTTTTAATGATTTTTTAATTATGTCCTTATTTTGTCTTTGTGTTTATAGTATCGTGTTGCATGGTTCTTCCATTGTTTTTAGCGGGGGTGTCGTTTAGGTAACCGCGGCGGATGGACTGCCCTGATTGATTGAGGGCTCGGGTAAGCATTTAAGGCCGATCTCAGGGCTGAGTCCGAAGTTTGGAAGTTAAAAGGTGGTACGAGTTTAGACCTGCGTGGAGTTGCGGAACTAGGGGGAAACTGTGTTATCCGTGTGTTGATTTTCAGAATCGCCGGCGCTTGGGGACCGTGGGCTGTACAGGGTCAGGTGTATGGTGTACGTCGGTGTATTGGCAAAGTTTCCAGAATATATATATGAGATAACTTCGGTGCTATAAATATGAATATTTATATGAATGTAACGGGCCATTGGTCGAAGGCGTGGTCGGGGTGAACTGTTCGTTCCGTTGTCACAGATGAATCGTTTTGGTACGCCAAAGTGACTGTTGTTGCGTTCCTTTGATTCTTGCTAGCTCAAGCGTGGCGGTGGTAGCAGGGCATCGGCAACCAGTTCTTTTTCCCAATTTGAAGGTGTCGAAGAATACCAGTAGCCCATGGTGTTCCCTCGTTTTAATAGGGTATTTGGCCATTTCAGCGCGAGATGGTCGGCGCATAACGTCGAAAAGGTTCCTCTGGTCCCTGCGATATTTCGATATAGCCCAAATGACGGTATCGTTGTGTTATCCGTGTGATGGCGGAATAGAATGCCGGCCTGGCCTGCCGTGGGCTGATCATGGTAGGCGATGACTCTTTTCCGTCGGTCTTTTGGGACGCCGCGGCGCCCATGACAGGTAGTCGTGATCGTCGGTCCGTGGCCCAGATGCCTGTAGAGTTCTCCATTCTCGTAGAAGTACAGGAGGGCATTTATCGGGTTCCTCTTTGGTTTGCTGAATCCGTCTTGTGAGCCAGCGGCCCAGTTGTCCATCTTAGATCCTTGCTGAGTAGCGTTTCCAAGAGTGGGGACAGGGCACTGGCAACCACGTTTTGTTTCTCGCGATTTTTCCGTACCATGATGCCATTCTTTCCAGAGTATTTAACCATTTCAGCGCGAGATGATGAGAAATTGATTGGACGACTGTAGCAAAGTTGGGAACGAATCTTCGGTACCTTCTTCGCTGATCACGTGACCAAGATATTTGATCCAGTTTTGGAAAAAGGTGCCTTTTTCCGCGTTTATCCGGAGGTTCCCTTTTCGAAGGCGAGACAGGACTATTGCCAGGTTGTGTAGGTGGTCCTTGAAGTCTGGTCCGACGACGACAATGTCGTCTAGATATGCAAATGCGTACGGTTCCATATCGGCACCGATCACGGTGTCTAGGGGCCGTTGAAATGTTGCTGTTGCAGAATGTAATCCGAAGGGCATCACTTTCCATTGATAGAGACCTCTGCCGGGGACCGTGAAGGCGGTGGCTTCTCGACTTCCGTTGGCCATTGGTATTTGCCAGTATCCGTTCTTCAAATCGAGGGTGGTTATGAAGCGTGCGTTTTGTAGGCGCTCATAGATGTAGTTGATCCCAGGGGTGGGTATGCGTCAGGAATAGCAGTACGTGTTGAGTTGTCGGTAGCCACGCACATGCACCATTTGCCGTTCTTTTTATGTACGAGTTCGATGCGGGCGCGGTGCGGGCTTCGTGAGGGTTCGATGAGACCTTCTTGGATCAATTGGTCGACTTGCTCATCGATAATCCGCATCATGGCTGGGTTCTTTGGGTAGTACCTCTGTTTGATGGGTCGATTATCCCTCATGACGATGTTGCGAGGTCCCGTGGAGACTATTGAACTTTGGGAGTTCTGTGTCCAGAAATTCTTGGATCTGGTGGCGCTATGTCCGGCGGCCAGGACTGGAGATCAATTCTGGGTCGGGTTCGGTAAGATCGGGGTTTCGGGTTCCTTTGGGCTGGCTTGGGTCTTCTGGGAGGATGGTTGTGTCGAACTCGCTGTGGTGTTCGATCCTACCTGGGTAGTCGCTTATGTGGGCGACGATCGGTTTTAGCGTTGGGCGTGAGTGGCGTAGCTTCGTGGGTCTGGCGGTATACCTGGGTTGTAATGTCTCCAGATCGATGTATGGCCAGGCGGGTCTCAGTGACGACTCTGTGGTCGCAGCAACGACTTGTTTAGGCGACGAAGATTTCGGACGTGGTGTTAGGCGTGGCGTGGTGCATGGCGCTAGTGGGTACGTCAGTACGCGGAAGGTACTCCAGTGGGTTGGCGAAGATCGGGCGTCGGCGTCGGCCGGTCGGTACGACGGGGAGTCATCGGGCTAGATTCGGTTCCGGGTGGATGTTCCGTGGATTAGTTCGATGATTGGACCCGACCAGCAAGGGGATTTGCGTGGCTGTTTCCCTCGTGGTTTGGTTGTTGCACTGTTGTTGCTGCCGTTGTCGTTGTTCTGGGCTAGTTATCGTCTTTGAGGGTGTCCGTGGGTTCACCTTCTCCGTTGAGGGTAGGGTGCATGGGTGCGCGGTGGCTGAACTTGGACCTGGGCTTCCTGTGTCGATAGGGATTCAAGTTCGTTGGGGTTTGTCTCGTGTGTGAGGTCCTTGTGGTGGGTTCGGGGTGCGTGTACCCGTAGTTTGTTTTTGATCCTGGGCTTCCTGTGTCGAGCGCCTGGTTCACGTGTGTTGATTCTTGTCTCATGTGTGAGATCCTCGTGATGTGTTTGGGATGTGTGTTCCCTGTGTTTGGCTTAGGACGCGGGTGCTCCGTAGTGGCCGTGGGATTCGTTTTCCCGTTTGCTTGGTTGCAGTTTACCGGTGCTTGTTTTGGATTCGTGTTTTCCGTTGTGAGCCGGTGCTTTGCTCTTGGTGTGGTTGGTTTCGGTGTCGTATTCTTCGTTGCATTATTCGGTGCCGTATTCGTTGCGGTAGGTCAGGGAAGTGTGTTTGCTGTGGTTGGTTTCGGGGTCGTATTCTTCGTTGCGGGATTGGGTGCCGTATTCTTTGGGGTAGGTCGGGGACGTGTATTCGCGGCGGTTGACCTAGATTTCTGGTTGCTGAGGTTGGTGACTCGTACGTGGTTGGAGTGAACTGACGGTGGCGTTGGCGGGAGGTGGCGATCTTGTAGTTTTAACAGCGTAGTGCCGCATTGGATCGTTGTTTCGATGGCACATAAGAAGTCCATGCCGACTATAACTTGCTCAGCATGTTTGGGAGGACCAGGGGTGGGATTTGGACCTCTCGTTGATCCAGCTTGATGGGCGCCAGTAGAACTTGTGTGATCTCTCTGACTGAACCGTCAGCCAGGCGTATACGGACGAAAGCATCTTGCAGGTTGGAGTTGTTGTTTTTAATTGCCGGCCAGGTTGTCTCTGACGAAACTTCGGGAAACTCCGGTGTCGATGGTGGCCGCCGTTGTTTGTCCTCCTATTGTCACTATCGCCACTATTCGGCCGTCGTTCACGTGTAGTGGGTTGCTTAGTCGCGGGTCTGGGGAGGCGTCGTTCTCGGCTGATCCCGGTCAGTCGAGGACGCGTGTCGTTTCCCGACGTGGCTCGGCGGCAGGAATTCGACGGTTCGAGTGCCGCGTTTTCCACACTCCCAGCAGAATAGGATCGAAGCGTTGGTGCAGTCGTAGGCGGCGTGTCCAGCTTGACCACATCGGCGACAGGCTGCGCGTGTGTTGGCAATGGGAGTGGTGATCATTCAATGGGCGACGTCTTGGTTCGTTGTGCTGGTTTGATTCGATGATTGTCTGCGCGTTGTGTCTGCTGAATCCTCAATGGGGTCTCCGAAAGGGTGTACGGTAGGACTCACCTGTTCTGCGGTCTGGTTGCCTTGCCGGCCGGGTGTCTCTTGGTGGGCTTCGCATGGAAGCGGAGGTTGTCGCGTGTTTCCGCTCTTGAATTATCTCGTACTCGGCGGCTAGTCGGGTCAGCTGTGACAAGCTTTGCAATTCGTCTCGTCGCACGTATAGCTGGAGTCCTGGCAGGGCGTTGTCGTAGATCCGGTAAACCTACTTAACTAGGTCTAGGTCGGCATGGTGCATGAGGAGCCGTATCTCGATGAGATAGTCTTTGAATGGTTCTCCCACCGCTTGCTTGCGGCCTCGGATCTGGTCGTCCAATTGTTCGAAATACCTTGGCGGCAGAAAATACGTCAGAAACTCCTGGCGGAAATGTGCCCAGGAACTACCCTGCAGTTGACTGTTACGACTGGTACCAGCGATTGGCTCGGTCGGTGAGGCAGTTGGTTCGGCCATGCCCGAGGCAGTTGGATAGTGTCCACTCCACGATAGTGGAGTCATCTTCTCCGTTGAACTGGATGCCCCATCCGCGGATGCGTTCCGCCGTGCGTGCGACGTGGTTATAGTCGGGCCCGATTATGGGTGCGTCAATCGCTGGCACGGTTCGCTGTGTGGGCGAACGGGAAGGTTTCCATAGTGGGCGGCCTTGGAAAATCTGCGGCTGTGACCATGGGTGGTCGGGGCGTGGGCTCTGGGGCTGCGGGGACTTGCAAGCTGGATTTGGGGTCCCATCTTCCGGTGCCTGATGGTCCTGGGTAGTGAGCAGCGGGGACCTGGAGCGTCCTGCTGATTTTGCGTATTGTCTCTCGAGTTCTGGCAAGCGAGTCCAGGCACCCGGCGGGAGTGGTCCGGCGATTAGTATGGTAAAGTTCTTGCGCAACTCTTCGACCGTTCCTTCATTGTCAAATCCGAATTCCTTGGCGAAGGCCTCCAGCTCGTCTAGGAGGCGTTTGTGGATCCAGCCGATCTGCTCGCTGGTGTAGAATTCACTGCCCGAGTCGTCTTCGTAGGTTTCCATGGTGATTGGACTGAGTTTTTCCACGGCGTTGTTTTGGGACACTTTTCACTGTTTTAGCACTTGGTCACTGCGTTTACTTTCCCGGTGGCACTCCACGACTGGGTGGTTGCGCGGATTTGGTTTTGTACCGGACTTGTGTTCTGCGGTTGGCTCTACTATTTCTTTCTCGGTGGCCGTGGGTCTTTAATCTACGTAGCCCTGTGTTAAGGTTTCTCTTTAAGTTTCCTTAAAGTTGACAAAAGTCGGCTTTGAAATTTCCTTAAAGTTGCCAGAAAGTCCCTGCTCGAGGCGCCACTTGTAAGATACCTATCTCAGGCTGAGGTAGGCTCAGTCTGTCCAGGATTTTCTACAAGAAAATTTTGTAGTATTTGCTGGAACTTTAGGGCAAGGGCTTGGCCGTGAGACCGAAAGTGGAGCGGGTGTAGAGTTTGGTTACCGTGCGGGTAATTTGGTAATCGCACTTGGCGAGGAAAACGCTGACACCTGGGTTTTGGTGTGCGGTAATATCTTTTTGGGTTACGTTATTTGTGCTCGCGCTCGGCGAAGATATTATGACACTTGGGTGGTTGAGTTTTGATGTTTTTAATGCTTTTTAATTGTTTTCTTATATTGTCTTTGTAATTATAGTATCGTGTTGTAGTTCTTATATTGTTTCTAGCTTAGGTGTCGTTTAGGTAACCGCGGCGGATGGACTTCCCTGATTGATCGAGGGCTCGGGCTATTTAAGGCTGATCTCGAGGGCTGAGTCCGCAAGTTTGTGGTTACGTTTGTGGTTACGGTGGAAATCGTGGAGTTGGGTAACTCTGTGGAAATTATGGCGCGTGTGTCGATTCCGCAGAAATCGATCGGCGCGTGGGACAGTGTCAGGTGTATGGTATACGTGTTTTTGGTTTGGCATTTACAAAATATGCTGTATTGTGTTTGTGTTGTTGTGTATAGATTATATATGAGCAAGTAACTTAAATCAAGGCATATCTTGTGCTTACTTAAATGTTACATGTATCTACTGAATGTACCGAGCCCTGGTCTAGGGTTCGGTACAAATGGTACAAAAACTTGCTCTGAAAAAAAGTTATGACTAATTTACTGGAAGAAACTATTTGACTCGGAAATTTTGTGGCGAACACGTTTTAATTCGATACTCGCGGTGATCGATAGTAAGATGCGATAACAGCGACAAGAGAACATGAGAAATGTGTGAAGTGAAATAAAAGACAAAGAAAGAAATAAAAGAAATAAGATGACCGGGCCAAAATGTTCGTGTAATCTCTTTTGTATGTTATCTCAAGGAGCAATTCTGCCTTTATGTCAAAAGATGGTGTTAAGGAATGAACAGTTCCCGAACGTTTATTAGAGGTTCTTAATGAACATTTCTCGATGCTTGACAGAGATTCTTAATGTAATCTTCTTTTCGGAAACTACAACTAGAAGTGAAAGCAGACCGTTTTACGAAGTTTAAATTACAAAAACCACCAAGGGCGTTTTAAAGAGAACTCTTCCATCCTAGACCGGGGGTCGGCAGTCGATGTCAAGATGCGTTCTTGAGTTCTCCACTTCCATGCGTAAATATTAATAACTATGTAGACAGTCTTCGTAAGCTTCGCCTAATTTTAAAAGGAGATGTGTAACAAAAAAAAAGTAGATGGAGCCGGCAATGCAGCCAACATGCTATGGCTGGTACATTTTAAAATGCAAATTGTAACGGCTTCTGGATGGCTAATTGAATCGAGGGACACCTGGATTGAAGGTTTTCGATTTGATTACACATAATGCCTAGGCATAATGCCTTGCAGGCCCGCCGGTGTAGACCAAACCTCCGACGCATAACACGACATAACTCCTAAATAACATTCTGACAAGCATGAGATTGGCAGGTCTTGCTATGTTTACTGTGTCAGATCCGAACAGTTCGGTTTTCTTCTTTTCTCTTACTTTCCTGTTGCTTTTTCTGGTAGAGAACGAGAAATCAATACGCAAATTTTTGTTTTTGATTCGCCGTCTTCCTGAAAATCTTCATATTTGTGTGTACGTATGTTTTCTAGGATCAAATGTATCAAGGAGGGCCAATGCCTACCGCAAGGGGCCTGGCCTAACCCGCATTACAGCAGGCAAATACTGCTCGGCGGCAAGTGCTGGAGTGAACCCTAAGGGTCCCATCCCGGTTCTGAGAGAGTGGCGAATCGGCTTTCAAAACCGATACCTTGGCAAAGCGGCTATGCAATCCTGCAGCTGCTCTGCATGCTGGTAACGTTGCAAAGGTCGAGTCACCATCGACCAGTGCCCAAGCCAAAAATACACTTATGCCGAAAGACGTAGTGCTGGCCACATTCTCCGTAGGCAGAGCGCCAAGATGACGTCCAGCCCATCGGACCAATGGCTGAAGAAGGTTGAGTGGGCTTCAAGGGTGCTCCCCAACTTCGGCAAGGAGGCGCCGAAGAAGGAGGCCTTCAACCAAAAAGGCAGCGCGCGCAGGAGACTCCGGTGCCCGCCCTAAAAACGCTTCAGGGGATGCCAAACGTTTCGTTTGCGCACTTTGCCAAGAAAAGGACGCTAATTTGCGTCCTGGGCAAAGGCAGCGCGGAAGCCGAAATTCCGAGGAGCCAGTAGAAGTAGGTGGTAGCGGCACTGTCCAACCGCTGCTTCAAGCTTCTAGACAAGGGCACCTCCAGTCCGCAAAGACATAGCAAAGCGGTGACTTTATGCGGACGACGTGACATTAATTTTCTGGCAAATTCCCTGATACACTTTGCAATTTAATGACCGCAAAGCCTGCGCGATTGTCAGAATGCACAACGTCACGGGGATTGGGAGTTTATCTCTCAAAAACGGCCACGATAGCCCTATGCACTTTTGCACCTATGGCAGGTTATGGGCTTTAAATGGGCTTTAAACCCATGCAAAAGTTTAAGGGATATATCTAGCAATAGTTAGACCAAAACAACTCTACGGAGTCAAAGTGTGGTAGCCTGCTATTTAAAAGGACCATCACAAAACCCCACGGCGAACTACCATCTTGCCGCGATGAGGGGGCTTAGTAAGCGTAAGGACCCCGAGAGCTATACCGGCGGCAGCACATGCTGCCAGAAGGGCCACCCAAGCCGGGCAGGCCAAGGGCGAGCCCCGAAGCTAAAGTACATAAACCTGGCGGTAGGGCTGAAACGCATACGTTATGGGATAATGTCCGATAACGCAACAAAAATTACGGTGCAGGGAGTCGGAGACCCAGAACCGGCGGTGAGTGGGGGGGTTCGAGCGCAGGCCCCCGGCGTCTACATCCTGTGACTGCAGGAAACCCGAGATGGCAGTGAATGTTTGGCTGCCAAATCGTGTAATGCCACAAGCGAAAGGAGGATCCGCAGGCAGAGAGGGGACGATAGAGGACCTGGAGCCGGGAACCAGCGACGGAGGTCTTCACTGACCCCTCAGTGTCGGAGGCAGAGTTGGCCAAGGCCTTCTCTCTCCTTGGACACGGCGAGGAGCTGCAGAGGGCGGAGCCACAAGTCACTGCTCCCAACATCCAGGTCGACTCGAGTCCACAACCTGGGACGGAGGAGGAGGCTCAGACCCGACGCTAACGGCTTTCGGGATACAGGCATCGGTAAAATACCTGCGTGGTATAAGCCAAAGACCCCCTGAAACGCTGACCGCGAGGGAAAGGAGCCTAAGGAAGAAGCACGAACAGAACGTGCGGAGGTACGAGCGGCTGAACGGAGTCGCTCCTGCCAACGGAGACCAGTCCCCAAGCGTACATGCGACGGTGGCAAAGGACCCCAAGCCATCGTCTTCACCGTCAGCAGCAGCTGGCACGAAGACGATGTTGGACCAACCCTCAACGTCATCGTCTGCGAACTCGCGAGGGAGAAAGGGGAAGAAGGTATCCGGGAAGCAGAGGGAGAAGACCATACCTCAGCCGCAGAACCCGGCAAGCGCCAAAGGTACCACCAACGCCCTCTGTACAGAAGGCAACGGTGGAACCGACTGGTCGAGAGCCAAGGTTCAAGCGGCAGAGGACGGATGACTCCATAAGAGCTTCCGAGCCGAAGAAGGCGAAACCAGAGGACATTCTGGCCAGCCTAGAAGCACTGCCTGAGCTGCAGTCAGCAATTATCAACCGAAGCCACCTGGAAGGGAAGATATCGGACGTTAACTGGCTAAAGGCAGAATCAGAGATCCTGACCGCCATGAAGGATGCCATTGTTCGCGCAGACAACTCGTTTGTTTGCGAGTTCAAGGGCATCAAGTGGTATAAGGGAGCCAAAGCAGTGGCCTGTGGTAACGCAGAAACTCTCGAGTTTCTCAAAACCACGGTCTTTTGGTGAACTTTGGCCAGGAGCTGCTCTGCGTGGTCGATGAGATTCCCAGGAGAACGATCATGAAGGTGTGGATTCCTCCCCAACCAAGGCGCATGAAGACACACTTGTCCTGATCAAGGCTCAGAACCATATCCTGGGAACGTCAGACTGGACCATCACACGGGCGATAGCGCGAGACAAGGGAACGGCAAGGAACTCTGGATCAGTATTGGTCAAGAAAGCCTTGCCAAACTCCTTGAAAAGGACTGCCGCATATCCTTTGGTATGGGCACACTGGCGGTAGTAGTACCGCGACACCCCAGGTCCGCTGAACAGCACCTCCGCTGAAGGTGGTGCAGATTAATCTGCATCACTCAAGTGTACCATCGGCGGACCTAATGCGTTAGGGGAGGGTTCGGGGACTGGACGGTCGCGGATACCGCCTTCTCACGACACACCCCGTGGGTAAGCCAAGAACCTGTATCGTGGTAAGAAGCGAGCTTAATGTTCTGTTTTCTTGCAGGTACAGCCCTCCGGACCTAACGGTGGCACTATGTGAGAGGAAGGACTGGAAGAACCTATACCTGGCCTCGGCATACCTGCCGTATGAGGAAGAGGACCCACCCTCGGGGTATGTCAGGGCCCTAGTCCACCAAGTGCGGAAAGAGGGTCTCGACATCGTCCTAGGTTGCGACGCGAATGCCCATCACTTCCCTTTGGGGAAGCACGGGCACAAATTCCAGAGGAGAGTCACTGTTCGAGTACATTCTGTCCACAAATCTTGTTGTGTGCAACCGGGAAGACCACCCCACCTTCCGCAACAAGAACCGTGCAGATGTTATTGATATAACACTTGCCTCGGACAGTGACTCCCTAACCATTGATGATTGGCATGTGTCCGGTGAGTGCTCCTTCTCGAACCACTACAGGATAGTGTTCAGAATCAAATTGAACAGAGAAAGGCCCAAGGCTTACCGCAATCCCAAGCGGACAGACGGACAGGAGCTGAGCGAAGTCAGGGGAGTCAAGGAAAGCTGGGACGAATATCGCCGCAGCTTTAACACCTGCAAGAACACCGTAGGAAAGCGAAAAGGGAGTCATGGGCCCCTTCTGCGATGCCATAGATGGTACCACCGAGGCCTCAAGGCTTCGACGGGTGCTATCAAAGGCCCCACCCACACCTGGACTGCTCCGCAACCAGGAAGGTGCCTTCGCAGAAAACAGTCCGGAATCCCTAGAGGTCCTCTTGAGCACTCACTTCCCGGGATGCTCAGATGTTACCGGTGACGAATCCAACGACATCAACGACACTGAGCCACACCAGGGGAGAGGAAACTGAGGATCTCATACGGGACATTATGGCACCAGACAAGATTATCTGGGCCATTAATTCCTTCGGTCCCTACAAGTCACCGGGGCCGGATGATATACGACCAGCCATGTTGCAGGCAGCTTGCCTGCCCCTGCTACCATGGCTAAAGAAAGTCTTCGAAGGATGTCTCCGAATTGGGTACGTTCCCCAAGCATGGAGAGAGGTGAGAGTGGAGCGGATACAAGGTTGTGGCCTATGCGGATGATCTAGTGATACTGGTAACGGGTAAGTTCCTACCTACAATCAGTGATCTTCTGAATCTGCACTGGGAACGACCGCGAGCTCACACGAGGTACCCGCAGGGCACAAAAAACGGTCTGGGGTTAACCCCCAAATGACAGAACTGGTGTTGTTCTCACGAAAATACAAGATACCAAACTTCAAACGACCAGCAATTGGTGGAACGACGCTTGAGTTATCGAACGAAGCCAAGTATCTTGGTGTCATCCTAGACTCCAAACTCTCCTGGAAGAGAAACACGTAGGAAAAGAAGAAAAAAAGGGAATGGCTGCTTTCTACATTTGTAGGAAGACCTTCGGGCGAACATGGGGCTTACAAGCGCACATCATCCATTGGATGTATACAGCGGTAATAAGACCCATTCTGACGTACGGAAGCTTGGTGTGGTGGGAAGCGGCCAACACCAAATCCCACCTAGAGAACCTCCGGAAAGTCCAACGGACGGCATGCCTTGGGGTCGCTGGATCTCTCAAATCCACACCACAGGCTGCTCTGGACACCATGCTAAACCTGGAGCCCATAGACCTCCACCTTAAGTGCAAGGCTGCGACAAGTGCCGTGAGGCTCTCAGCCGCGCGGTTCTTCAAGCCATCGCCTTATGGCCACGCCACAATACTCTGTAAGGAGGAAAGTGCAACGGGTGAACGGAGCGACTACTGTGTCTCGGAGTTTTCATGGAAAAGAAATTTTAAAGGACAAATACCGGACAGAGAGTAATGGATGCGTAACGCTGCCCTTGGGCAGAACGTGCTCTCCATCTTCACTGACGGGTCAAAGACAGTCGAAGGGACAGGAGCTGGAATCTTCTCTGAAGAACTAGTAACCAACATATCCCTTTAGACTACCAGACTGGTGCAGTGTATTTCAGGCGGAGATATACGCAGTGTGGCAAGCGGCAAAGTTGGTATATACCTTGGAGATACCTCCGAGGAACATAGCAATCTCCGTTGACAGTCAAGCTGCTATCAAAAGCCCTGGTTTCCTGCAAGATCACGAGCAGTCTCGTACGTGATACGGTGGACGCGCTAAACCGGATCAGGGCGCACTCAATCACACTTACCTGGGTCCCGGGTCACACCGACATCGCGGGCAACGAGAGTGCGGACAAGTGTGCCAGAAATGGATCGGCTAGCCACTGGCGGACGCATTCAGCGAAATACGGAGGCCGCTGCGAGACATCATCTCGCAGATGATGGGTCGAGCTAGAAAGAGATCAGACAGACGGTGGAACACAACACCCAACTGTGAGATCTCACGCTCGCTCTGGCCCCACTATGACCCTAAACGCACTAAGACTCTCCCTAGGTTTCAGGAAGAGTCAGGTGCGAACACTGACGGAGTTATAACGGGGCACTGTGTTATCGGCCACATGGCCACTAGGTACAGATTGCCCCACCATGACTTATGCCGCAGCTGCAGGGACGAGGAGGAAATAGAGAGAATCCAGCATCTTCTCTGTGGCTGTCCTGCACTCATGGAAAGGCGTCACCGAATACTCGGTAGCGCCTTTCACGAGGACTTGATAGCCTGGCAAACATTCCTCTAGAGAGGCTGATGCTCTTTATTGAGGCCTCGGGATGGTTCACGAAACCTCCCTAGGCACCAGACGTAATCCCATGACGAGTGTGGGTATCACAATGGGCAATTCTTGCCTCCGAGTAACCTCGACTTCGGTGGAGCAGCCCTATAAACCTAACCTAACCTAATCACAAAACAACTGGGGAACGTATGACGAACTGCCGCCCTATGCGTCAGTGGAGCTTCTGCGCCAACCCAATTGATGCGCTAAGTGATATCTAATGACTTCAGAGCATTGACCTTCCAGGTAAGGAGCATGTAGAAATTGCAGCAATCCGTCTTACTGGCCAATGGGCTCATCCATTCTAAACGGAAAAATATCGTCCCCATTAAAACGAACTACTGCGTTCCCCGGGAGTACACAGATACCCCGTTCGACATAATTATCCCTTAAAGAGACAGCTATCTTGAGGAACCACCTTGGCCAGACGGAGCCATACAAATTATCACAGATGGCGAACAACTACGCATAAGACGCAATTTCAGCCTTCCAGACCACTGCAATGGCTTCCAAGCGGAGGTCCCGGCAATTAGGGAAGCTTTGAGCTGCCTTCAGCAATCTGGCATTATGCCAACTCATTTAACCATCTACAGTGACAACCAAGCGGCGATCAAATCGCTAAATGCGATAACATCGAACTCGGCCACCAATGCAAACTGTCGCAAATCTCTTCATGAGATAGCTCATCAGTTTTTTATTAGCCTTATACGGGTCCCGGGCCACCAGAATATTGAAGGCAACTGCATAGCAGATAAGCTGGACAACTGGTACCATGAACTCCCGAAAACTTCATAAGGTCATCCGGATGGGAAAACTGTTGAGATTGTGTATCACAAAGGAAGAGGATATGATCCATGCGGTATCACAACCCGAACGTGTGTCGGGTTCCTGGCGATGCGGCTGTCGGCCTCAACCTAATCTAACCTTGTTGCACAGGTATATACATATGTACGATACGGCCAACGCCCGGCACTTGTAAAATAGCCTCGTCTGCAGTTTCTCGCAGTTCAAATTGGTTTTAAATTAATGTTATGTACACCCCTAGAAACATTTTTCTAAAAGTGTGCGTGTCACAGCCCATAGAACCGCGCGCTTCGCTTTTCACTTATTTAAGGAATGTTAAGGAATTCATTAAAATAAAAAAATGATCATTTTGATGTAATAACATATTTTAGTTTTTGCACTGCTTTGTGACAAACAACATTTTTATACCCGTACTCGAAGAGTAAAAGGGTATATTGTATTTGTGGTAAAAGTGGATGTGTGTAAAATATAGAGAAGGAGTAATTTCCGACCATATAAAGTATATACATATATTCTTGATCAGCATCAATAGCCGAGTCGATATAGCCATGTCTGTCCGTCCGTCTGTCCGTCTTGTTTGTCGCCCATTGCTCGAAGGCTAAAAGAGATAGAGCAACCAAACCTGAATCGGATCGGATCATTAATATAGCCACAATAGGCAAAAAACATACGCAAAAACTTCGCTCCCTCCCTTTCGCACTCACACAAAATCGAGTCGTTTTGGTTTTTGTATTTTGTGTAGCCTGGATCTCAGAGACTATAAGAGCTAGAGTAACCAAACTTTTGGCCAAGACTCCTGTGATACCAAACCTGAACAAGTGTATTTCAAAATTTCGCCCCTCCCCCTTCCGACCCCACAAAAGACGAAAATCCACAATTTTGAAGATAGATAAAAAATAAAAATGCAGTTTTGTAGAGAATGACCATATCTACCAGATTCCCGGTTCAGATGGATCATTATTGTAGCCACAATGATCAAATGAATTTTCAGCTGCCAGCTTCCCCTTCCCTTGCGGCGTAAGTCATTTATTGGGGTTGATTGTTGCTTCAGATTCTCTCACACGCAAACGCACGCTCAAACATGCTGCCTCGTGCGGTGTGCGTGTGTTTTTGTGAGAAGTGATGTAGATGAAGTAGATGTAGATGACTGATGTAGCAAACAAATGTAAATAAATGTAAAAACTTATTAAAAATTTTAAAATTCCACATAAATCATATGTGTGCTGACTGAGTACGGGTATAAAAGTAGAGTCGCGGCAACAGCGACTCCGTACGTTCTTTTTCGTTAGTTTTGCCGTCGGTACAATTTGTATAGAAACAATTCCACAGACGGAAGGAAGTGTGGGGAAATTTGAAAATATACTTGTCTTGGTTTGGTTTAAATATAAAGTTTGGTTGCTCTAGCTCTTATAGTCTCTGAGGTCCAGGCTACACAAAATACGAAAAACCAAAACGACTCGTTTTTGTGTGAGTGCGAGAGAGATGTTTCTCGAAATGGTTTTCTCTATTGTGCCTATAATAATGATACGATCCGATTCAGATTTTGGCCTGGTCTTTTTGGTCTTTTTCTATGATTCTGCATTATTAGTTTTTCTGTTATTTTCAAAATTGTGGACGCCACAGATGTTCGCTCTTTATGAAGGCGGAAGTGGGCGGGGCGAAATTTTGAAACACTTTTCTAGGAGTGAGATGTCCCATCAGACTGGATAAAAATTTGGTTGCTCTAGCTTTTTATAGCCTTTGAGCAATGGGCGACAAACAATACGGACAGACAGACAGACGGACAGACATGGCTATTTCGACTCGGCTATTGATGCTGATCAAGAATATATATACTTTATAGGGTCGGAAATTATTCCTTCTCTATGTTGCACACATCCACTTTTACCACAAATACAATATACCCTTTTACTCTTCGAGTACGGGTATAATTATAATAAAAATGCTGGAATTTAGGAATACACTTGTAACAGTGTGATATCACATGTCTGTAAACAAAATCTTGTTTTCTCTGGTTCTTATAGTCTCTAAGATCTACATATGCGTTCAACAAGATGGACGGCCGGACGTCCTGGCATGGCTGATCAAGAATATATATAATATATTGTATAGGGGTGTAACGTGCAACGAGACTGGATAATAATTATCCGGCTCTAGCTCGTGGCTTTGGGGGTGGAGTTTTTGCCTTCTCAAATCAGTCCGCTCTCGTTATGCAACCATTTATAATATTTCCAGAATTTAACGTAATGCGACTTTTTGATAGCGCTAAACGGTAGATTTGACGAAAAGAATTTGAAGAAAAGGACGAGAGCGGAGAAGGAGTTAGGGAATAGGACGGGAAAAGGTGAGGAAAAGGATGAAGAATAACTGGAAAAGGGGAGTATTAACCAAGGATAACGTAGAGACATCGGTAATTATGTCCACGGATGATATGTGGAGTCTAAACCCGCCCTATCTTTTGGCCATCATCTTGAAAACGCACAGCTTCTGATGACACCTGTTGACTCTCTACCAAAACGCGTAAACGCGTAACTTCATCATTATTCCTTAAAATAAGAACTTAAGCCACACCTGGCAACAATCGAAAGGAGATAGGGTAAATGGTATAATATGGATAATGGAATAGTATGAATCGTAACAATAGGCAGTGCGATTTTACGTTTGAGTCTCGTTCACTACATAACTAAAAATATAATCGGAATGTAAATTAAATTCAGGTTCAGTCCTGAGGCCATCGAGTGGACTCGGCAAATGAAAAAATCTCCGGCCCGGAGTACGGCCGATAACAGAAAGCAGAAGGCATATTTGGTTATCAAAAGGAAGGTCGGCTCAAGGCGAACTACAAAGATTCAAAGTACATTTTTCCAACAAAAATATTTTTCTTTCACTATAAAATTATGATTAAAAAAAAAGTTTTGTAACTACTTTTTGTACAAAAACGAGAAGGGGCGTGATGTGTCTCTGTTAACGCGACACTACTTTATACCCGTACTCAGTCGGTACACATGTGGTTTAAGTGGAACTTTTAAAATATTTTTTAATATTTGTAAAAATACACTTGTCTTGATTTGGTATCACAGAAGTCTGGACAGAAGCCAGGTCTCTGGTCTCTCTGAGAACCAGGCGACAGAAAATACGAATAACCAAATCGACTCGTTTTTGTGTGAGAGAGAGCGAGACTGAACTATGTTTCTCGAAATTGTTTTTTTCTATTGTGGCTAAACTAATGATCCGATTTAGATTTGGGCCTCTGATAGATATGGTTTTTCTCTATGATTCTGCATTTCTAGTTTTCTGTTATCTTCAAAATTGTGGACGCCATAGATGTGCGCCCTTTGTGGGGGGGTCGAAATTTGGAAACACTTTTCTAGGAGTGAGATTTCACTTCAGTCTGAAAAAAAAATGTGGCTCTATCTCGGGTATTGATGCTGATGAAGAATATATATACTTTATAGGGTCGGATTCCTTCTCTATGTTACACACATCCACTTTTACCACAAATACAATATACCCTTTTATTTTCAAGTACGGCTATAAAAAAACGAATTATAGAAAACCCTTATCTATCAGATCTGGATCATTATTATAGCCACATGAAGATACCCATTTTAGAGGAACTCTCCCACACACCACCGCGACTGCTTTTACCCGTTCGGCCAGATGAACGCCTAGATCCTAGAGACTATAATTGTGGACGCCATAGATGTGCGCCCTTTGTGGGGACGGAAGTGGGCGGGTCGAAATTTTGAAACACTTTTTCTAGGAGTGAGATTTCACATCAGTCTGGAAAAAAATGTTGTTGCTCTATCTCGGGTATTGATGCTGATGAAGAATATATATACTTTATAGGGTCGGATTCCTTCTCTATGTTACACACATCCACTTTTACCACAAATACCTGCCACACCTGGCAACAATCGAAAGGAGATAGGGTAAATGGTATAATATGGATAATGGAATAGTATGAATCGTAACAGTAGGCAGTGCGATTTTACGTAGAAGGCATTTTTGGTTATCAAAAGGAAGGTCGGCTCAAGGGAACTACAAAGATTCAAAGTACATTTTTCCAACAAAAATATTTTTTTATTTCACTATACAATTATGATTTTAAAAAAATTTTGTAACTACTTTTGTATAAAAACGAGAAGGGGCGTGATGTGTCGTTAACGCGACACTACTTTTATACCCGTACTCAGTCGGTACACATGTGATTTATGTGGAACTTTAAAATATTTTTCAATATTTTTACATTTTAAATTTCACAATTTTTCCTGCATCTGTCATCTACATCACTTCTCACACCAACACAGCTGAAGGGTGGGCGGCTACCTGCTGAAAATTCTTTTTTCATCATTATGGCTACAATAAGGATCCGATCTGAACATTTTAGGCAAGGGTGGCGGAAGGGTGCGTGGCGAAATTTAAAAATACACTTGTCTTAATTTGGTATCACAGGAGTCTGGACAGAAGCCAAGTCTCTGGTCTCTCTGAGAACCAGGCGACAGAAAATACGAAAAACCAAATCGAGAGGGAAACGATGTTTCTCGAAATGGTCTTATTCATTTGTGGCTATACTAATGTTCCGATCCGATAATAATAATGATTAAGTGACCCCAAAAAATTAAGACGAATCAAATAAAAAATTGACGAAACATTAGGGTGTAATGCGATAAAGAAACTGATTTGCATATACTAGCTCAATTAAAATTTATTCCTGTCCGATTTAGTTTACACTGTAAGAGTTCATAAATGAGATGCAACATGAAAATCAGAGCTTATTTTTTCAAAGAATGAGCTGAAAACTTTTACAGCTTTTACATTTTATATATTTATACCCGTACTTGAAGTTTGGTTGCTCTAGCTTTTTTATAGTCTCTGAGATCCAGACGGTCATTTGTACGAAAGGGCAAATTCGAAACGTTTGTGTGTGTGAGTGCGAGGGAGAGGTAACCATGTTTCTCGAAATGGTTTTCTCTATTGTGGCTAAACTAATGATCCGATTCAGATTTGGGCCTCTGATAGATATGGTCTTTTCTCTATGATTCTGCATTTTTAGTTTTCCTTTGTGGGGGCGGAAGTGGGCGGGGCGAAATTTTTAAACACTTTTCTGGGAGTGAGAGATCACATCAGTCTGGAAAAAAAATTTAGCTGCTCTATCTCTTATAGCCTCCGAGCAATGGGCGACAAACAAGACGGACAGACAGACAGACAAACATACGGACATTTACCACAAATACAATATACCCTTTTACTCTTTGAGTACGTGTATAAAAAAACAAAATCATATATGAAATGGAACAAAATCAGTAAGCAACCGTCTAACGGCTCTCTTCCCCTGGCAAAAGTCATATCACACCCAGCTGGCAACGCATTATGTTGACGAAGAGCCCTACAAACCTTGCGATCGGCAAGGGTTCCTCGTTTGCAAACTCGCTCTCAGTGTGGCTGGCGCTCGGCAAAATTAAACTAAAACGCTCCATGAAGAGAAATTTTCAATACTTGTTGAATATGAGGCCAGCATTTGCTAATGAGAGGGAGCAAATGAAGTCTCCACCTACGGGCAACTCTATCCAGATTTCGCTGCAGCAGGATACTTTTGCCAATGGTTTTGACAGAACGGATCATTTTCAGATCATCAACAAAAAGCAAATCCTCAGAGGTTTGAATACTGAGACATATGTCACTAAAAAATATAGCCAACAGCAATGGACCAAGCCCTGAAATAGCCACATATGGGTCCGAATGCTTTCCATTTATCATCACCCCATAAACTCAACTAACTGAGTAAGCATGAGTTAATCTTTAGCTGATACAGCTTTATTAGGGCACAGTGAGAAACTTTTGCCAAAGGTCTTGACAAAGTCAGTATACACAGCGTCAACTTGAATGTGCATTTCACAGGCACAAGTGCAAAAATTACTAAAAGCGCCAAGGTTAGTGGTCGTGGATCTAAATCTAAGCGCCAAAAACTGTCCTAATTTAGGGTTAAGTAGGAATTCATGAGAAAAGTGATCTTTTGGCTATGATTCGCTCAAAAAGTTTCGACACCTTACTGAGTTTGGCAATTCGCCAATAATTGGAGATGACATTCTTAATCGTGGCAGTTTTCCACAATCTAAGGAATCAGCCCGTGACAAGAGCCCTTATGAACAAGATTTTAAGAGGATCACAAAAAGAAATAATCACAGATGCGAAGCAGGAAGACAGAAATTCCGTCATTTTCGGGTTCACTAGAACTGTCGAAAACGGCAACCGCAAATTGTCTGCGTCAGAATTAGCCAGTGCGCCAATATTGCCCACTGAATAATTAGAATTTAGCAACTCATTCCCTCATTCCAAACCGAATGTGGCTCAAAATTTGAACTTAAAAAAGAAGCAAGCAAGCAACAAAACGACCTAGGATTGATTTTAATTCCCCTCAACGTTAGCCACATAGTATTTAGGAAAATGCTATAGGAAGCGTCAGTCCCAAAATGCGAGAGAATAGAAGCTCAGTTTATGTGTCATGCCGAAAAGCATTAAGACTAACATATATTAGTAAAGAAATAATCTGAATCAGGAATTTAGTCGAAATTACCAATGATATTTTTATCAAACAATACATGTCGCACTCTGGTGTTCACAACATACAACAAGACAACTAATATCTCAACTAACAAAAACTATGTCAAAATTCATATTTAACCTATTAAATAATTAATTAGGAAGAACCAATCTCGTTGAAAGGGCTGATAGTGGCACTGCCAAGCATAGCACACGAAGCAATGCAATATCATTTGTTGTTGTAAAATCAACGCCATTCGTCGCACAAAGCGCAGTGCGAAAAACGTAGTGTTGCGTCGAAGAATAATGCCAAATATGATCCAATCATTATGTTCGGGCCAGCGGCTAGTTAAGCGTCAAGTTAATGTAAAGTTATGTATTTGTATAAGAGCATATAAAACCCTAAAATTATGTCGTCTCCAGCGTTCGGCAGTGCTGCTGCGCTCTCTGTTAAAGGGCGCTCTGCACCTGCCGCTTCGGCTCTAGCGTTGATCGACCGTCGTTGCCTAAGTTAGTTCTATGCTAATCTCTCTCCGCATAGGTTGCATACCGAGCCCCCGTTGTGTACGTTTATCTGGCCTGGCAAAAGAGCGAGCAATTGGCTTTCGCTAGCCGCCTGTATAAATAAACATTTGTAACGTTTGAACCAAATTGTTTTAATTGATTTTGGAAATAAACAGGTGCCAAAAAGCTTGGCCCCTCAAACATTGGTGACCCCGACGTGATTTAACTGCAATTTAAATCGTGTTTTGTTAAAACTATTAAAAATCGAACAATATATTCTTTGCTGTGCAGTGTAACGGCAAGCAATTACATTTTGTGCCAATAAAAACAGTTAAAGTGCAAGCTCAGTGAGACATTCCGTTTGTCGAATATTCCGTTGCTTAATCGCCTAATCTCTATTGCCCTGCGCCGCTGCAGCCGCGGTTCTTGACTTTTCATTCTTCCATTCTCGCTCCCGCTCTGTTCGACGTCGCTTAAAAGCGGTCTTACATTTGCCGTTGGTTTATTGCATTACACCGCTTAGCATGGACAACGAGCCGAATACAGTCGCGGGTGAAAATATTGCGATGGGTGAAAAAAGGCTGAGGCTTTACAAACGTAAAGTTCAGTCCCTGCATGATCGCCTGCACCGTCTTGGCGAGTCATTCTCGGGAAATAAAATTGACAAACTAAGTGCGTCCGAAATAGATGTGCGCCTCGATATGTTGGCGGAAATGCGTGAGGAGTTCAACAAGTCCCATAATGAACTGGAATCGCTGGATGAAAACGAGATTGGAAGTGAGCTGCGTGAAACATTCGATGCCCTGTTCATTTCTTTGAAAGCTGAGCTGCTTTCGGCTCTCGAATTAGGACACCTACGCGTAGCCGCTCATTCCACTAGCCTGCCAAACAACTCTGGAGGTCATACCATCATCATGGCTCATAAGCAGCGGCTTCCTGAGCTTAAGCTTCCTAGCTTCTCCGGCGGCTATGTGGAATATGCGGATTTTATTGCAGTGTTCAATTCGGTCATCGAAGGAGATCCGGACCTCAGTGAAATCGAGAAGTTCCAACATCTTCGCTCATGTCTCTCGGATGCGGCCCTGGATTCGGTTCGATCTTTGGAGCTCTCCAGTGCCAATTATCGTGTGGCTCTGGATATACTTAGCAAACGCTTTAATAACAAACGACTTGTTTTCCAGGCACACATCAAGGAGATTCTTGGGCTCAAGAAGGTAGATTCGCCTTCTGCTAAAAGGCTTCGGGAGTTCTCAGACGCAGTCAACTTGCATACGCGTGCCCTGCAGACGTTGGGAAGTGCTGAGGAGATATCTGGATGCATGATAATTCACATGCTGCTACAAAAGCTAGATGCCAAGACACAAGCCAAATGGGAGGAGAGTGCGTCATCGGACAGGATACCCACAGCTGGGGAGTTCTATGATTTCCTGGAGAAGAGATGCCAGAAGATGGAGAACGTGCAATACGCTGTAGCGACACACGCTGGTAGCGCTCAGGTGGGAAAAAGCCAGAATACACATCCAAAGAAACTTTTTGTTGCCTCTAACTCTTCCGCCAACCCATCTGGATGCCCTTTTTCTGCCATTCACTGGGCCACGGAATATACTCGTGCAGCATTTTCACAAATTTATCTCCCTTTCTTCGTCATAAGGAAGTGAAGAAGCTTTCACTTTGCTTCAATTGTTTAAAGTCGGGTCATCGGACTCGTGCATGTACCGGTGGCCAGTGTAGAGTTTGCGGAAAAAGGCATCATACCTTATTGCATTTCGATTCATCCATAGCGCAAAGCTCCCCAGCTGTTTCTCCTCTAGAAGGTGCAGTACAACCAGCACCTATTTCGCCGGTTCAGGATTCTACTGGCAGTATGCCGTCTCATGCGTCTACCTCTCTTGCTGCCCAAGGTCTCCACTCCGATGTTGTGCTGCTGGCTACGGCTGTCGTTCTGGTGAAGAATCGATCGGGCGTTTTGGTTCCGTGTCGCGCCATTCTGGATTCAGGATCCCAGCTTCATCTCGTGACCTCTAGGTTCGCCCAGCAGCTTCAGCTTAGGAGAACTCAATCGTCTGCCCTTGTCTCTGGTCTTGGCGATACTAGCGTGTCCACTGAGGGATCCACCGTGAGCATTTGCATGCAGTCCCGCACTTCGGACTATTCGACCACGCTCACTGCTCTCATCGCCCCCACAATCACAGATAGCCAACCAAGTCTGGCAGTTAATGTAGCCGATTGGAACATTCCCTCCAATATTCCGCTTGCCGATCCTGCGTTCTTTAATCCTCAGCGAGTAGATCTCCTCATTGGCGCGAGCATATTTTATGACCTTCTCTGCGTAGGGCAAATCAAGCTCATAGACGGATTGCCGCTTCTGCAGAAGACCCGGCTTGGGTGGATCGTATCTGGTGGTGGGCAGAGGGTATCAAGTTCGTCGCTTTTGGGAATTCAAATTTCTTCGGATTCGGAGGCTAGAATGAATGCAAGGTTGGATCAAACTCTTCGTATGTTTTGGGAAGTCGAGGATTGTGTGGAGGCTGCCTTAAGTACAAAGGAAGAAGTAGATTGTGAGGCGCATTTCGTAAGCCACCTTTCACGTTTGCCATCGGGGGAGTACTCCGTTAGGTTGCCTTTAAAGCATGATGCTGATCGCTTAGGAGAATCTTATACTCAGGCGTACCGGCGATTCCTCAGTTTGGAACGAAAAATTGATCGTAATCCCACGCTCAAGGAGCGGTACTCGGCTTTTATGAAGGAGTACATTGACTTGCAGCATATGTCCGAAGTCCATCCTGACTCACGTAACCGCTGCAAGTATTTTTCTGCCTCATCACTGCGTTTTAAAGGAGGACAGCACCACGACAAAACTCCGTGTCGTTTTCGATGGCTCTGCAGCTACATCAACTGGATTCTCCTTAAATGATGTGATGATGACAGGTCCTGTTATTCAGCCGGCATTGTTTACCATTCTGATCCGGTTCCGCACATATCCCGTCGCTCTCACGGGTGACATTTGTAAAATGTACCGCTGCGTAAGGGTATCTCCACCTGACAATTATCTCCAGTGTATCCTTTGGCGAGATTCCATCCAGTCCGATGTCCAGGTCTACACATTAGACACCGTCACATACGGTACGAGGGCTGCATCGTTTTTAGCTGTCCGCTCAATGCACCAGCTGGCCATCGACGAAGGTGAGCCCTACCCTCTTGGCTCAGCTGCTCTGAAACAGGAGTTTTATGTCGATGATCTCATCTCTGGCGGCATCTCGGTCGCAGAGGTCAAGGAAAAGATGCGCCAAACTTCAAGTCTACTTTCGTGCGGAAACTTCAAGCTTAGAAAATGGTGCTCGAGTAGCCAGGAGGTGCTTGATGGAATTCCGGAGGGCGACGTGGAGAAGTTTCTGCGGTTTCATGATGGAAGCGACATCACAAAAACTCTAGGTTTAGCTTGGGACCCTGCGTCAGATCAGCTGCTGTTTGCCTTGTCTGCGCTGGACACAAATTCAAGGCCCTCCAAGCGTTCGGTTTTGTCAACGATTGCGCGTTTCTACGACCCTCTTGGACTGATTAATCCTGTTATTGTCAGGTGTAAGATTTTCCTTCAGCGGCTTTGGAGGGAAAAACTTGGACTGGGATGAGAGTCTACCGGCAGCGCTGCATTCAACTTGGATGGACCTAAGAAACAGCTTGGCAAGCATCTCTCGAATTTCATTTCCTCGCCTTGTCCATCCTCCCAGTGCAGTTTTGGAGATCCATGGATTTTGTGATGCCAGTATGGAGGCATATGGTGCGTGCGTATATGTCGTGTCCAGGCAAGGGGAGTCGTCGAGCAATGTTTTGTGCTCAAAGTCACGAGTGGCGCCCCTAAAATCATTGTCAATTCCAAAGCTTGAATTGAGTGGAGCCCATTTGCTTGCGAAGGTTATGCACAACCTAAGGGAGGCTGGAATCTTCCCAGGCCAGTTTTATTGCTGGTCGGATTCGTCGACGGCGCTATCTTGGATACGGGATGAGCCAGCCAAATTTCAGGTTTTCGTGGCAAATCGAGTGGCAACAATTCAGGAGTTGACGCAAGGCATGGCATGGCACTATGTTCCCACATCGCTGAATCCCGCTGACATCCTCTCGAGAGGCTCGCTTCCCAGTCACCTCATCCAGTCAGAGCTGTGGTTTCACGGCCGTCGTTTTTTGTTGGGATCTAAGGATGAGTGGCCTGCATCTCCCGTTTCTGAAACTCCGACCATTGAGCTTCGCAAGCGTGTATTGCTGATCGTTTCTCCACATGCTGATCTCACTCCCGGATGCAAATTTGCAAATTCATTCTTTGGCATGCAGCGCACATTTGCCTACATGCATGCATAAATTCATTCATCGTCTTAGGCATCCGGGACTCACGGTTTCTGACATTCAGCAAGGAACGCATCTTCTAGTTCGGCATATTCAGCTGGCAAGTTTGTGGTCGGACATAAAGGAGATTAGGCGCAATGGGCAGGTCAGGAAGTCTAGCTCCATCAGTTCGCTTTCTCCGTTCATAGATCCGGCTGGTTTGCTTCGAGTTGGAGGTCGGCTCGGCAACTCATCGCTCCCATTCAGTGCTCGGCACCCGCTTATTCTGCCCAAGGATCATCCCGTGACGGCAGCAGTGATAAACTATTATCATCAACGGAGCCTCCACGCCGGACCTCGCGCCTTGCTTGCCAGAATTCGATTGGAATATTGGCCTATTGGAGGAATCAAGGCCGTTTCAAAGGTGGTTAACAAGTGTGTGAGATGCTTCAGGACGAGGCCACGCATCGTTGAACACATTATGGGAGACTTGCCAAAGGAGCGTCTGGAAGGATCCCGGGCCTTCGAAGTAACTGGAGTGGACTATTGTGGACCGTTTTTCTACCGGTCAGAAATCCGCAGTAGGCCTCCAATCAAATGCTACATAAGCGTGTTTATATGCTTCACGTCTAAGGCCATTCACATGGAGCTTGTAAAGGATCTTACCACCGCATCGTTCCTAGGCGCATTAAAACGGTTCACGTCCACTCGAGGAAGGCCAAGTCAAATTTGGTCAGATAATGCGACAAACTTCGTTGGAGCCAAGAACGAGCTTCTGGAGCTAAAGAGGCTCTTCCTAAGCGACTCGCACATGAAGGAGGTCCATGAATCCTGTTTGGCTGACGGAATCGACTGGCATTTCATCCCGCCGCGCTCTCCGCACTTTGGCGGATTGTGGGAAGCGGCCGTGAAGACCGCCAAGCATCATTTGTACCGCTCAGTTGGGCCATCCGTCCTTAGCTTCGACGAGCTGCGTACCTTGATTTGCCAGATCACGGCAATTGTTAATTCTCGCCCTTTGCTCTCGCTTTCAGAAAATCCTGCCGACTTGGATGTGTTGACGCCTGCTCATCTGCTTTTGGGGGGCCCGCACGAAGCAATTCTCGAGCCTGATCTAACGAAGCTCAACTACAATCGTCTGGATGGTTGGCAGCGGGTCACTCAACTTCAGCAGACATTTCTGGCGGCGCTGGCGCGAAGAGTATCTGACTCTATTGCAGGAGCGCTCGAAGTGGCGTACGGCTACGCAAAACCTCTGCGTGAACGATGTCGTCCTGGTGAAGGACGAGAATCTTCCTCCAATGCGTTGGCCACTGGCTAGAGTGATCGACGTCGTCAAGGGCAAGGATGGAGTGTGCCGCGTGGCTGACTTAAGGACGGCCTCAGGAGCCATCAGGAGGGCTGTTACTCGGCTGTGCTTGCTGCCCCTTGAGAAGTCAGTTGAAAGGCGAGCTTCCAACGGGGAGTATGTTCGGGCCAGCGGCTAGTTAAGCGTCAAGTTAATGTAAAGTTATGTATTTGTATAAGAGCATATAAAACCCTAAAATTATGTCGTCTCCAGCGTTCGGCAGTGCTGCTGCGCTCTCTCTGTTAAAGGGCGCTCTGCACCTGCCGCTTCGGCTCTAGCGTTGATCGACCGTCGTTGCCTAAGTTAGTTCTATGCTAATCTCTCTCCGCATAGGTTGCATACCGAGCCCCGTTGTGTACGTTTATCTGGCCTGGCAAAAGAGCGAGCAATTGGCTTTCGCTAGCCGCCTGTATAAATAAACATTTGTAACGTTTGAACCAAATTGTTTTAATTGATTTTGAAATAAACAGGTGCCAAAAAGCTTGGCCCCTCAAACACATTAACTCAGAGGACACTGCTCACTGGGGGTTTTATTGAAGTGGCCTCCTGAATGGGCGCGGACGTCCGAAATGGCACAATTGCGCGCAGATAAACTGCTGTAAAATCCTTTTCTGGCTTCTGTCTATGTACAAAGCGGGCAACCCTTACCAATATAAGCCAGAACTTGTCATCAAATAGAAGGAGGCTTCAGGGACCCTAAATTTGAAGTTAACAAACTTCAACGAAAAATGTATTTGCATAACGTTTAACTGCTCACAGCTTGGAGCAACACAAACCATACCCTTAGTGTTTTTGTTTTTATTCTTCTTCTCCTTTAAGACTGTAACAAAGTTATCAAACTCAAAGTTATCAAAGCACGTAGGCAGCAAGTCAGCATGGGCTTGGTTTATTGGCACAACATAAGCCTGGAATGTGCTTATTGGCCTCCTTCCTAAAAGCAATAGGCTTCACCCCCGGAGTGAATCCTACTTTTCGGAGTTTTCGTGGACAAGAAACTGTAAAGGACACATAGCGGACAGGGATAAAAGGAAGCAAACGCTATCCTTAGCAAAGCTCCAGTACAAGCTCTCCATCTTCACCGACGGGTCAAAAGACAGCCGAAGGGACAGAAGCTGAAATCTTCTCTAAGTTCCTGAAACTACCAAACTGGTGCAGTGTATTCCAGATATATGCAGTATGTCAAGCGGCAAAGTTTGTATACACCTTGGGGATACATCCGAGCACTGTGCGTGGACAGTCAAGCTGCTATCGAAGCCTTGGTATTCTGCAATACCACAAGCAGACTCGAACGTGATACAGTGGACGCACTAAACCAGATTGAACGAATCAAATGAATCGGTTGATGTAGATTCAATTGGTTCTGAAAATATAAATTTGTATGCTACCGGTTCATGTACCAGTAACAAATGGTCGCCGTAATCGGTACTTAAACAAATTGGGCAGTTCTTACAAGTACAATTGCTTAATTAGGATCTTAGGCTTGTTTAATTAGTTTTGAGTATAATCTAGTATGAAAACATGTTATATTTATTTATGACTAAACAATCATTACAATTTAACTGCAAGGGTCCGGGTTTAAAGGTCCGAGGGTCAGGTCTAAGATAATTTGATGACTATTGTAAAAGGTTATCATGCAGATGGTGTGACATTTTATCAGCTGCAGGTCAACCCGACTGTAATTTATGAGTGCACTATCAATATAACAAGATTGTGCGCATACAAAATGCATCCAGCTGTCTGTTATAAATTTATTTAGGTCAGCGGTGCTTATTACATATTTATTTGGGTCATTTAGCGACTATCGTCTTTATTTATTTGGTTCGCTGGGAATTCTTAATACCTAATAGCTGGAATTTAGGTATAACCAAACGGTTTGACGAGTAATCTAAATCGTACTTCCTCCCGGCCGTTGAACATAGCTAGTTCAACCATCATTATAGTTGATTGTAAATGGTTTGCTTGATGTGTTGTATCCATTCGTCGCTGTGGTGGGTTGTTGCATTTGCGGAGATGTGTTCCTAGTTGTGTACCACTTCTTGACCAAATGAACTATTACAATGATCTTTATAAAGATCAGTGCAATGTATATGGCAATATGGTGATGATCGATGGTTTCAAGATTGGGTGGCCACTTGAAACTTTTAGGTGGCACCAGCCTTTTTTCTGTTTGATAAAGCTCCTTGAAGTTTGACTTTTCCTCGTTTCTTGAAACTGTATTTGTAGGACGTTCAGTTGATGTTTCGTTGAGGTAACTTTCTCCGAATCGCATTCTCCGAATGCCACGTGCTCTCCATTGGGCTCTGACTTGCTACGGTCATCAAAGAATTTCGAATGATGCAACCAGGTTTTGCGATCAATATTCCTGAATTTTGTAGTTTGATATCCGATATTCCATCTGCACATACTGCTGATAGCTTTAAAGATGATTTTGTTGCAAAGATCCACTGATTTTTTCCATGCATGCTCAGCCATATGAATGACTGTTTTGTATTGACTAAATTGTATGATGAATCTATTTTATTGTGAAACATTTGTAGTTCACAACTTGATTCAGCTGAGAACATTGTTTGTTAATTATAGCATACAAAAATCATTGTTTGCTCTTGGATGGAAATTTTTTAAATCACTATCTGATATTTCAACAAATTCGTCTCGGTGACTGTTGATTGCGATGTACGGTGCCTTGACTTCGAAAATATTTATCCCATTTTCAGTTGGTAGTGGGATTGGTGTCAGTTTGTATATTTCCAATTCGTATGCTGAGACTAATGGAAACGTAACTTTAATGATTGCATGCTCATCTATTATCGTGCTTTCAGTTACTGGGAGAACTTGACCCGGCCTTAAATGATCCCGTATCTGCTCGAGTTGTTCCTTAAGGTGTCGTGGAGAAATTAACACAGGGCTTATTATGTTGTGTCGGATATATGACAAGACATTGATGATTTCAGCTTGCATTCTTTGTAAATTGGCGGATAAAAGAGTCAGTTGAGTAGACAGTGTTATGTACTATTGAAATGCTACGAACTGATCACCCTCTTCTCTTGACTCGGTGATAAATTCTTCAATCTGGCTTAGTCGCTTAGAATTCGAAACTTCGTCCCTTTCAATAACATTGATCGTTGAGTCAATCAATGATGTTTGATTTTTCAACGCTGATCCTCATTATCCTTCACCTTTGCTATGGTTTCGGACATTTCGGACATATGTTGAATCTAATACTCCAAAAAGTTCCCATGGTAAATGTGCTCATATCTTTCTAGTAGGGTTTCAAGTTGTAATAGACAATGATAGTCCAGTCGGTTGTCGCAAGTTGGGTGGTTCCCACTTTTTATACCCGTACTCGAAGAGTAAAAAGGTATATTGTATTTGTGGTGAAAGTGGATGTGTGTAACATAGAGAATGAATAATTTCCGACCCTATAAAGTATATATATTCTTGATCAGCATCAATAGCCGAGTCGAAATAGCCATGTCTGTCCGTCTGTCTGTCTGTCTGTCCGTCTTGTTTGTCGCCCATTGCTCAAAGGCTATAAAAGCTAGAGCAACCAAATTTTTTATCCAGACTGATGTGTTCTCTCACTCCTAGAAAAGTGTTTAAAAATTTCGCCCCGCGCACTTCCACCCCCACAAAGGGCGAACATCTGTGGCGTCCACAATTTTGAAAATGACAGAAAACTAAAAATGCAGAATCATAGCTTTCTCCATATCTATCAGGGTCACAAATCTGAATTGGATCGGATCATTAGTATAGCCACAATAGAAAAAACCATTTCAAGGAACATCATTCCCTCTCTTTCGCACTCACACAAAAACGGGTCGATTTGGTTTTTTTGTATTTTGTGTAGCCTGGATCTCAGAGACTATAAGAGCTAAGAGCTAGAACAACCAAACTTTCTGTCTAGACTCCTGTGATACCAACCCGAAACAAGTGTATTTCCAAAATTTCGCCACGCCACCTTCCGCCCACCCCAAAAGAGGAAAATCCACAATTTTGAAGACAAAAAAAAAACGAAAAGTGCAGCATTGTAGAAAATTACCATGTCTACCAGATTCCAAAATTTGGTTCAGATCGGATCATTATTGTGGCCACAATGATGAAATGAATTTTCAGCAGAAATTTCCCCTTCCCCTTGCAACGTAAGTCATTTATGGTGATGATTGTCGCTACACATTTCTCTCACACTCACACTCACGCTCACAGACTCTGCCTCGTGCAGTGTACGTGTGTGTTGTTGTGAGAACTGATGTAGATGACAGATGCAGCAAACAAATGTAAAATGTAAAAACTGATAAAACATTTGAAAATTCCACATAAATCACATGTGTACTGACTGAGTACGGGTATAAAAGTAGAGTCGCGTTCACAGCGACTCCGTACGTTCTTTCTCGTTCGAAATATATTCCTGGTTTTGATCCAAAATTTGTGATGTTAATTGACTGCGCCATTGCTAATGGTAATACATAGCAACAACGTTACAATCATGGCCATACTTAAGGATAATTTATTAGGCTGGTTTCCTTTTCCTAGGCTGTCTGTCCTCGGATGATTCCTCTTCATCATCTATTGGATATTTGTGGATGGGTTCCTCTTCATTTAATAATGGAGCTACATGTTGAATTTCCCCTTTTGAAGGTTCCCTTGGCCGTCTTGACTTCAACCACTCGGACATAGTTGTTCTTTCCGTGGAATATTCGAGCAATCCTTCCAAGTGGCCATTGTAGTACCGGCGTTTTGTCCTCTTTTAGTGCCAAAACCACTGGTGGGTGTCCCACCAAAGCGGCAAGTTTTTGTCTCTCGGCTTGCCCCTGATCACATATCTAATAATGTAACTGCTTTTATACCAAAGGCCTAAAGGTGGAAAAGTTTTATTTTCCCTTATGCCAGGGAAATAGCTTCTTTTAAGATAAGCGTCTCCCCATCTCATGTCGTCACCATTTGCTCTGCCAATTTTTGGCCGGAGTACTTGGTTGTGAAAAAGTATAAAGCTAAGAAGAAGAATAGGCCCCCCATAACTCTCCCCGGCAGTCAGACCAGTGCTCCATCCTCATCTTCCCGCTCTACTTCCACCCATCCAAAAAACTAGTTTCCTCTCTTTTAGTTACTTACCAGAATGCACTCTCTCTCAGCACTCTCTATCTTGAAAGTTTCACATTTTCGTCCCATATTATTGTGCTAACCGAAATCTGGTTAAAGCCGGACATCCTTAGTTCCGAAGTTTTGGCAGATCGGTACACAATATTTAGAAATTACCGTTTGTCTCGACGTGGAGGGAGGGTCCTCATCGCAGTGGACTCTAACTTCACGTCGGAAAATTTCATATTCCAGGTTTAACAAGACCTGGAATTCCTGTGCATAAAACTGATTCTTCCAGCCTTTTCTATTTTTCATTACCTGCTCGTACATTCCACCGTCTTCGGATATCTCTATATACGAGCAGCACCTGTCCGCTTTAAAAACTGTTTTCTTCCTCGCTATCAGATAAAGACCACATGATAGTTCTGGGGGTTTTCAATTTGCCAGGCACTGTTTGGTCTTCGGTAAACGAGTCGAATAACCTTGTATCCATTTCACGACATGACTTTATTGACGGCTTGCTAGACCTGTCCCTGTCTCAAGTCAATCATGTGAAAAATTCCTTGGGTCGATTCCTCGATCTGTGCTTCGTCTCGGATCCGACCGTAGCGTTGTTAACCCGAGCCCTTCCGCTGACTATACCTGAAGACTCCTACCATCCTACTTTTGAAGTATCGGTCGAAATTGGACCTTCTGTATTTAATCGATCAGATAAGCTTTCTAAACGTGTCCGCTGATTTCGTAAGGCCAAGTTTACGAAGCTTAATAGCCTGATTAGGGATTTCGATTGGTCCGCTCTGTACTTGTGCACTGACGTTCTGAAATGCACAAACATTTTCTATAATGTACTTGACACACTCTTTTGATTCTTGTGTCCCATATTTTTGTCCGATTAGATCTGGGAAGCCCCCTTGGTTTACCAAAGAGCTATCCAGTCTAAAAAACATAAAATCAAGACTTTATAAAAATTTAAAGAAGTTGGCTCTCCTTCTCTCTCTCGCTATGTAATAGCTCGGTCAAATTTTACCATTGTAAACGCTCAATGCTACAAAAATTACCTAGCTCGATGCAGGATGCGCTTTTCACAGGACCCTAAACAGTTTTACAGCTTCGTAAACAGCAAGCGTAAAACATCCGCACATCCATCCTCGCTATCATTTAATAATTCGTCGGCAAACAATGATCAGGCCATTGCCGATCTTTTTTGCACAATTTTTTTCAAACAACCTATTCCCCATGAAAGCTACCTGGTCAGACGTATCCATACAGTTTACCAAGATCGAACGGCATTTTCAGTCCTACGTTAAATGAAAGCTCACTGCTTCAGGATCTTCGACTAGTTAAGCCAGTGTTCTCACCGGGTCCTGACGGAGTCCCCGCCTGTGTACTCAGGTACTGCGCCGACGCTCTGTGTGGACCCCCTGCTTAAACTATTCACCCTATCCCTTAACTCCTCCTGTTTCCCTCCGATCTGAAGGAATCGTTTATTATTCCTCTCCATAGGAAAGGTAGTAAGTCTGACGCAATGAATTACAGAGGTATATCAAAAGTTATCCGCTATTCCCAAAATTTTTGAGAAAATTTGAACCCCGCACTTGCAACATCTCTGCAAATCAAATTTACTAGAGTTTATCTTTGTCTAAACACATGTTCAGGTTAAAAAAACATTTGACCATTTTTTAGGGTTTCCGCCAATTTCTGGAGTACCACAGGGCAGCCCATCTTGGTCCCCCAAAAACTCCTTGTCTTTACATCTTCAGGTTACTTTCCAAACTCTTCATTAATGATCTGCCTTCAGTATTAACAAACTCTCGAGTACTCATGTATGCGGATGACGTTAAACTCTGTGTCCAGTATAAGGACATTTCATTTCACTCTAGCTTGCAATCCGATCTCAATAACTTTCAGTCATGGTGTTGTGCAAATATGTTACACCTGAATGCCTCGAAATGTAAAGTAATGACATTTTATCGCTCCAGCTTGTTGGCTCCTTACACCCTCTGCGGTGGTTCTCTTGAGAAAATTACATTGGTTGATGATCTTGGTGTTAAACTAGACCCCAAGTTAAAAGTTTTCCGAACAGATTTCTACCATGGTAAATAAAGCCATGGGAGTGCTTGGGGTTTATAAAGAGGTGGTCAAAGGAATTTGACGACCCCTATATAACGAAGACTCTCTATATTTCGCTTGTTCGTCCGATTTTTAGAGTACGGCTCTTGTGTATGGTGCCCTCAAATCAGTCCAGAAAAACTTGATACTTTTTGCTCTGCGTGGCCTCAACTGGGACGAAGGTGTGAAACTGCCTTCTTACTCACGTAGATTGTGCTTAATAGACCTTCCATCCTTACATAAACGTAGAAGAATGCTTGGTGTGGTTTTCATGCAAAACTTGATCAGGGTTGACATCGACAGCCATGACTTGTTGAGCCGCATAAACTTCATGATTCCTATTAGATCCTCTAGAAATTTGATTCCTTTGTACCTTCCAATGTGTAGATCGAATTATTCGATCTTATGCTGGGATTATAATTCGTTCTACTATATAATATCCACCACTAAATCACTTCCTCTACTTAAATCACTAATACTAACATACCTTGCACGTAATTAGTAATATTCTTTTTGTAACTTTGCATGTTTAGCGATGTGTTTAGCTCTAATTTTTCCTCGAATATTAGTCTAACACCTATCTTTCCTGCATGTTCGCGATCGGTTTCGGTGCACGTGTCGCGCGTCATGCGGCAGCGCCCCTCGGTCGGTTGGGCGGGGGGGAGGGCTGCGTATCTGCCAGGGATCCGCGCGTAACAGGCTTCGGCTTGGTGTCGCATGGGCCACTTGATGGTGCAGTCATTGCACATCAAAGTCCTAAAGATGTATCGGTCGATATTGGACCTTCTGTCCACCTTCTCGATAGGGTAGGCTATCAGAACGTGTTCGCTTCTTTAGGGATTTTGATTTGTTCGCTCTATACTTGTGCACTGACGTTATGAAAGGCACAAAAATGTATTACAATGCACTTGACACACTTTTTGATTCTTGTGTACCATTTTTTTTGTCAGATTATATCTGCGACGCCTCCTTGGCTTACCAAATAGCTCTAAAAACCATAAAATCAAGACTTTTTACAAAATTTCAAGAATGTGGGCCTCCTTCTTCCAATGTCAATGCCATACAAATTACCTATTTAGCTGCCGGATACGCTTTTCGCCAGACCCTAAACAGTTTTACAGCTTCGTGAACAGTAAGAACGACCGCACATCCATCCTCGTTGCTATCATTTCTTAATTGGGTGACTGACAATGATCAGGCCATTGGCACTTTTTATACCCGTACTCGAAGAGTAAAAGGTTATATTGTATTTGTGGTAAAAGTGGATGGGTGTAACATAGAGAAGGAATAATTTCCGGCCCCATAAAGTATATATATTCTTGATCAGCATCAATAGCTGAGTCGAAATAGCCATGTCTGTCCGTCCGTCCGTCCGTCTGTGCGTCCGTCCGTCTGTCCGTCCGTCTGTCCGTCCATCTGTCCGTCCATCTGTCCGTCCTTCCGTCCGTCCGTCTTGTCTATCGCCCATTGCTCGAAGGCTATAAGAGCTAGAGAAACCAAATTTTTTTTTCCACACTGATGGTATATCTCACTTCTAGAAATGTGTTTCGAAATTTCGCTCCGCCCACTTCCGCCTTCACAAAGGGCGCACATCTGTGGCGTCCACAATTTTGAAGATAACACGAAAAATGCAGAATCATAGTGAAAGACCATATCTATCAGAGTGCCAAATCTGAATCGTATCGGATCATTAGTATAGCCACAATAGAGAAAACAATTTCGAGAAACATCATTCCCTCTCTTTTCGCACTCACACAAAAACGAGTCGGTTTGGTTTTTTGTATAAATGAGCGCCTCGATTTCAGAGACTATAAGCGCTAGAGCAACGAAACTTTTTGTCCAGACTCCTGTGGTATCGCTTCCGTGCAAGTTTATTTCAAAATTTTGCCACGCCCACTCCCGCCCCAAACAAATGTTAAATGTAAAATGTAAAAACTGATAAAACATTTGAAAATTCCGCATAAATCACATGTGTACTGACTGAGTACGGGTATAAACGTAGAGTCGCGTTCACAGCGACTCCGTACGTTCTTTTTCTCGATTATTATTCATCTCCATAAGAAAGAGCTAAATTTAATTCCCAAAATGTTTGAGAACATTTTAACCCCGCACTTGCATCATCTCTGCAAATCATCTCCATAAGAAAGAGCTAAATTTAAGTTCTCGGCTATTCCCAAAATGTTTGAGAACATTTTAACCCCCGCACTTGCATCATCTCTGCAAATCACTTATATCTCCAGCTCAGCACAGATTTATAAGGTGATCAACAACCACAAATGCACCTGTTTTATAATTAAAGGCTTGCAAGGTAACTTGCAGACGGATGTTATTTACACCGATTTCAGTAAAGCATTTGACTCTGTAAACCATTCCAATAAACCATTATATCACAACAACATGACCGTTAAGTAATTATCTTTTGAGATGGATTTCTATCTACCTTTGTTCTAGGACTTAAAGAGTCTTCGCAAACTCCTTCTCTTCTCCTGTTGAGTTTACTTCTGGACTTCACAGGGGAGCCATATATCTGCACTACTTTTTACACTCTTTCTAAATGACCTGCCTTCAATATTAACAGTACCCATGTATGCGAACGATTTTGAACTCTACGTCCAGTATAAGGACATTTCATTTCACTTTCGCTTGCATTCCGATCTCAATAATTTACAGTCATGGTGTTGTACAAATATGTTACACATTAATGCCTCGAAATGTAAAGTAATGACATTTCATCGCTCCAGCCCCTTGTTAGTTCCTTAGACCCTTAAACCAGTGGTCTCTTGAGAGAACTACATTGGATGATGATCTTTGTGCTGCTTAAACTTCTGAACAGATTTCTAGCATGGTAAATAATGCCATGGCTTTTTACTCTGCGCGGTTTCAAAAGGGAAGAAAGTGTGAAATAGCCATCTTACCCTAGTAGATTGCTTTCAATAAATCTTCCATCCCTACTTTATTGCTTTTTCCCTTCATCTTTGTAGATCGAATTATTCCTTGCATTAACCGTTCAAAGTTTTGTGCTCGGATTATAATTTCCTCTACCATACTATATCTACCAAAAATTGCCTTCCTCTTCTTAAATAACTAATTCTAACATACCATTCTAGTAATTAGTATTTTCTCTTGGAACTTTGCATGTTTAGCTCTTTTAGTTGTGTTTAGCTCTAATTTTCCTCGACTATTAGAACAACACCTATCTTTGCTGAATGTTCGCGATCAGTTCCGTACACGCGGCGCGCGTCATACGGCAGCGCCCCTCGGTCGGTTGGGCGAGAGGAGGGCTGCGTATCTGCCTGGGATTCGCGCGCAACTGGCTGCGGCTTCGTGTCGCATGGGGAACTTGATGGCGCAGTCATTGCATATCAACGTCCTAAAAGAAAAAAAAAGCCGATAGATACTGGAAAAGCAACCGATGGTATTTGAAAACTAGACTTTTATATACTTTTAGAAGTTTTCCTAATATTAAAAGATATAACTTAATAAACCGCTACTCCAGCCGCTACTCATTCTCTCTCTCGCTCTGCTTGTAGCGGAAAATTTTTTAGAACGGCGTGTTGTTGTGATAAGTGATGTATATGTGAATGACAGATGTAGCAAAATAATTGAATATGTACAATTTATAAAATATTTAAAAATTTGACAGAAATCTCTGATCAAAATTTTAGACTTTCGTTTGTGGGGGACTATCTTCAAACATTTTGGACGCCACAGATTTTCGTACTTTGTGGTGGCGCAAGTGGACGGGGCGAAATTTGTAAATACACTTGTAGCAGTGAGATATCAGGTGATGGTAGTTTTCTTAATTGTGGACATAATGCATATCTGTTTTGATCTTCTTTCGGCAATCGGGTAGATATGGGCTTTCTCAATGATTCAGCTTGTATACAAATTATTAGGTGAGCCCAAAGAAAAAAAATTAGACGAATCGAATTAAATTTGGGAAACACTAGTCTTCCGAAGTCAGAAATGCATGAAAAGTCAGAGTGCGGCTTTTTTTTTTTGACGATGGATGTATACTGACTAAGTATATATGGCTATAATTAAATATAATATAATGATTCGATACGATCCATATTGTGTAGTCTGGTAAAATGGTCATTCTCTGATTATACATCTTATATCCCTATACTTCGAATACCGGGTATAAATTTTCTATTCGATCAAGTCCATCATGCAGGCATTAATTCAAACTAACGCAAACCAATCGATTATTGTTTGTAGCCGTCAGTAGACACGTCTACTGGCTTTCAGCTGATCAACTCTGCCACCAAGCTAGCAAAATTGTTACTGAAAAGTACAATAATGTATCATTTCTGCGTAACGCTGCTCCCAGCTCATCTGGAAATCCAAATGGACTCATATATTGATCTTGCTCTGACTACAAGCATGTGAAACAAAATTTTCGCACAGGAAAATTCTTAGTTACATACGATAAAATTGAAACTTAATTTTTTTTAAATATATTTTTTTAAATCTTTGTTATACTATAATGAGGTTGGACAGTATTGTGCGACATAAATTTTCTAGCAAGTTGGAATTAAAATCTCAATTTCAATCAAAAGTGACATGCGATACCTATTTATTAAATTAATTTCTAATCAATTTCTGACACCTCACACAATTAAACCAAAACAAAACTAAATGGCGAAATCATTAAGACATTTCAATTTCTAAACCAAACAAATATTTTTGTAACTAAAATAAATATCGAAAAACAATTTGAAACCGAAACAATATCGATATCAAACGAAAAAGAACGTATGGAGTCGCTGTTGCCGCGACTCTACTTGTATACCCGTACTCAGTCAGCACACATGTGATTTATGTGTAATTTTTAAATGTTTTATCAGTTTTACATTTTACATTTTTTGCTACATCAGTCATCTACATCTACTTCATCTACATCACTTCTCACAAAAACACACGTACACTAACCGATGCAGCATGTTTGAGCGTGAGTTTGCGAAAGAATCAGTAGCGAAAAATCATCCCCATAAATGACTTACGCCGCAAGGGGAAGGGGAAGCTCGCAGCTGAAAATTCATTTGATCATTGTGGCTACAATAATGATCCGATCTGAACCGATCTTCAAAATTGTGGATTTTCGTCTTTTGTGGAGGCGGAAGGGGGCGGGGCGAAATTTTGAAATACACTTGTTTCGGTTTGGTATCACAAGAGTGTGGGCAGAAAGTTTGGTTGCTCTAGCTTTTATAGTCTCTGAGATCCAGGCGACACAAAATACAAAAATCCAAATCGATTCGTTTTTGTGTGAGTGCGAAAGAGAGGGAGCGAAGTTTTTTCGTATGTTTTTCTCTATTGTGGCTATATTAATGATCCGATCAGATTTGGGCACCTGATAGATATGTTTTTTGTTATCTCTATGATACTGCATTTTTATATTTTTGTTATATTCAAAATTGTGCACGCCACAGATGTGCGCCCTTTTGTGGGGCAGAAGTGGATGGGGGCGAAATTTTGAAACATTTTTCTAGGAGTGAGATATCATATCAGTTTGGAAAAAGATTTGGCCCCTCTAGCTCTTATAGCCTCCGAGCAATGAGCGACAAACAAGACGGACAGACAGCAATTACCACAAATACAATATACCCTTTTACTCTTCGAGTACGGGTATAAAAACCGGCGCACACAAATTTTAATTCGTACAAATTTTTTCCGAAATCGTAAGCGCAAAGATAAGCGAAAACCCGAGCATGACTGATCTTCACTAACTTAACGAATTCTCTTAAATTTGAATAAATTCCATAAAACATACATACCTATCGCCAGGCCGAAGACTTGATCCACACTTAGCACAACTAAAGCACCTTTAAATGAAATACGCAGTTCATTATTTGTTTATGTTGACTTTGTATGTCAATATTATTTATTCCAGTGAGCGCTTTTGCTACCAATTCACTTGGGGGAATAGTTTCGCCACATCCGAACATACCCAGAGCATCCGAACATGCTGTAATAATGAATTACATTTAACAAAATATATCTCTTTAGTTGTTATAATGGTTTTAACTTTAGAGAACAAAAGGTAAAAGCTATTTTTTCCTTAAACATGTGATTTAAATGGAATTTTTCAATGTTTATCAGTTTTTAAATTTTGAATTTTTCTTCTGCATCTGTCATCTACATCTACATCACTTCTCACAACAACACGCACACTGCACGAAGCAGAGTGTCTGAGCGATAGAGAGAATCAACAGCGGCTATGATCGCTCCAGGGATGGGCGATAGCTGCTGAAAATAAATTTCATCATTGTGGCTATAATAACGATCCGATCTGAACCAGACTAAGCAATCTGATGGATATGGTCTTCCCTACGATACTATATTTTCTTCTATCTTCAAAATTGTTCACTTTCGTCTTGTGTGGGGCCGGTGCGAAATTTTAAAAATAGGTTTTGTACTGAAGTGATATCACAGCAGTTTGGGCAAAAGTTTGGTGGCTCTAGTTCTTATCGTCTCTGAGATCCACGCGCTTATCTGGCCGAATGGGCAAAGCAGACGCGTTTGTGTGAGAGAGAGCGAGAGGGAACGATGCTTCTACAAATGGTCTCTCCATTGTGGCTCTGATAGATGACTTTTATACCCGTATCAAAGAATTAAAGGGTATATTGTATTTGTGGTAAAAGTTGATGTGTGTAACATAGAGAAGGAATCATTTCCATATCATTCCCTATAAAGTATATACATATATTCTTAATCAGCATCAATAGCCGAGTCGATATAGCCATATCTGTCCGTCCGTCTGTCTGTCCGTCTTGTTTGTCGCCCATTGTTTGGAGGCTATAAGAGCAAGAGCCACCAAATTTTTTTCCAGACTGATGTGATATCTCACTTCTAGAAATGTGTTCCAAAATTTCGCCCTGCCTACTTCCTCCACCACAAAGGGCGCACATCTGTGGCGTCCAATTTGGCAGATAACAGAAAAGAAGAAATGCAGAATCATAAAGAAAAACCCATATCTATCAGAGGCAAAATCTGAATCGAATCGGATCATTAGTATAGCCACAATAGAGAAAACCACAACAACGTGTCGACTTTACCCTTTCGTACAAATGAGCGCCTGGATCTCAGGGACTATAAGTGCTTTCTGTCCAAACTCCTGTGATACTCTAGCTCTTACAATCTCTAATAGTCTAGGCAGAGAAAAAAGTAACAAGATTTTCCAGACTGATTCTATATGGTCTTGGTGTACTTTATATTGAAGGCACTACACACATGAGATGTACTCTAAAATCGGATGAACAAGCGAAATATAGAGAGTCTTCGTTATATGGGGGTCATCAAATTCATTTGACCACCTCTTTATAAACTCCAAGCACTCCCATGGCCTTATATACCATGGTAGAAAATCAGAAAACTTTAACTAGGGGTCTAGTTTAACACCAAGATCACCAATCAATGTAATTCTCTCAACAGAACCCCCGCAGATGCTGTAAGCAGCCACAAGGGGTTGGAACCATGAAATGTCATTACTTTGCATTTAGAGGCATTAAGGTGTAAAATATTTGCACAACAACTTGACTGAAAGTTATTGAGATCGGATTGCAAGCGTGAGTGAAATGAAATGTCCTTATACTGGACAGCATCCGCATACATGAGTACTCGAGAGTTTGTTGATACTGAAGGCAGGTCATTAATAAAGAGTGTGAAAAGTAGGCAACTTAGACGTCTGCTCTGTGGTACTACAGAAGTAATCTTAACAGGTGAAGAAAAGGAGTTTATGAAGAGGACTCTTTGAGACCTAGGGCAAAGGTAGCAAAAATCCATTTCAAAAGATTGGGCGAAAGCCCTAAAAGGTCAACTTTTTGAGTTAGAGGGGAATGGTTTGCAGAGTCGAATGCTTTGCTGAAACCAGTGTAAATAACATCCGTCTGCATGTTACCTTGGAAGCATTTAATGATAAAAGAGATAAACTTTTATAAATTTATAGTTGTTGATCGTCACCTTATAAATCCGTTATGAGCTGGAGATATAAGTGATTTGCAGAGATGTTTTAAGTGCGGGGTTCAAATTTTCACAAACATTTTAGGAATAGCGGTCTGGAACTCATGGAGCTTTGAGGTGACGCAGAGGGGGCCTAGCTGAGGCCACCGGACGGGTCGCAGGTTGCGGATAGCGAACGGCCTACTGGGTAGGTTAGCTGCGAATAAGCGGGCATCGCAAAGAAATTCAACTCAGTTGAGTCTGAGGGAGAGTACCGAAAATAAGCAGTCCCAGACAGCCAGCGGGTGTTCGCGACGCAGCAACACTGACGATGCGCTTGTGGTGCCGCCTCCTTTAAGTAGAGAAAACCACAACAACGTGTCCTTCCCTTCCCTACACACTACCTACCCACATCCCAACCCCCACACTCACCTCACACCTCAGATTTAAAACATAACAAAAACAAAAATGAGCATGGCACTCCAATTGGGAGCAATCCCAAACAGGGAAAGGCAGCGGCCCAAAGGCCTGGCCTAACCCGCAATACAGCAGGAAAATCCTGCTCGGCGACAGGCGCTGGGGCGAACCCTAATGGGTCCCATCCCAGTTCTGGGGTGGGTGGCGAATTGGCCCCAAAACCAACACCTTGGCAGAACGGCAATGCATTCCTGCGGCTGCTCTGCCTGCTGGTAAGGTGGCAGGGGTCGGGTCTCCATCGACCAGTGCTCAAGCACAAAAATATACATATGCCGAAAGACGGAGTGCTGGCAACATCCCTCCGTAGGCAGAGCGCCACGATGACGTCCAGCCCATCGGACCAGTGGCTCAAAAGTTTTCAAAAAGGAGTCGGAGTTGGACGGCTACTCCTCCGATACCATGCTTATGCAGGACTTTGAGGCCATGTGTCGGGAGGACGACGATATCGTCGACGACATCGACGCCGACATTACAGTGGTGGAGAAATCTGATGTCCCTTCGGGTACTGCAAATCAATCTCCACCACTGTAAAGCAGCAGCAGCAGCCCTAATACTCCGATTGGATGAGAGCGGAGCAGATGTAGTCCTAATCCAGGAGCCTTGATACAAGCTAATCGCTGCTCAAAAACGAAGGTAAAATTCGCACCTGTCTTCTTGCTAGAAAGCACCTTAACATCTATCTGCTCCATAACTATAGCAACGGCGACAACACGGCAGTTAGCCTAGAGCTGCAAGGGACACACCTGGGGTTGGTGACGTCCTACATGGCGCACGAGGAAATCGATCCTCCAGGAGAACTGATACGCGAGCTAACCAGCGAAAGCGAAAGTTCGGACATAGGCCTTTAATAAGTTGTGATGCCAACGCTCTCCACACACAATGGGAGAGCTCGGACACAAATGCGAGGGGTGAGTCCCTATTTAGCTTTATCCTTGACTATAATATGGTAATTTGTAATCGGGGTAACGACCCCACATTCATTATAAAGAACCGACAGGAGGTCATTGACCTCACTCTAGTGTCTCACACAATGTCAGACTTAATCGAGAGCGGGAAAGTCCTAGAGGACCATTCCTTCTCTGACCACAGGTACATCGAGACAATTATGAGACTCGAGTGACTAAAACCAATTGACTACATCAATCCCAGGAAAGCCAACTGGGATAGATATAGTAATAAAATGGAGGAACTGTTTCCCCATCACGGCACCACGGTGCCCGGACACTCACGGAAGCACGCAACAATTCAAGGCAGCATGCCCCGCAACAAAACCGAGAAGGCAAAAGAAACCCCAAGGATGGTCAAAACAAATAGATATCCTACGTAAGAGTAGCAGGCTCTCTTCAACAGAGCCAAACGCGCCAACGAGGAGGAACACTGGGAAGACTACAAACACAGTCTAGCCCTCTACAAAAAGAAACAAGAAAAGGCTAAATGAGCCTCGTGGCAAAAATTTCGCTCAGAAATAGAGGAAACATCAGAAGCAGCAAGGCTGCGTAAGATCCTCTCAAAAACTACCACCTCGGTGGGATACTTTAAGCGTAACGATGGTACGTGGACTAGCTCCAGTGAGGAGACCCTGCACATCTTACTAGACACTCACTTCCCCGGGTGCACAACCATTGAGCCGACCTATTCACCTATAGAGGGCTCGGTCACCTCGATGGCACACATCCTCTCGAAACGGAACATCAGCTGGGCAGTAAACAGCTTCAAATCGTTAAAATCACCAGGCCCTGACATGATTATCCCAGCCCAATTACAAAAGGCAGGAAACATGGCAACCAACTGTCTTCAAAGTATATTTTCCAAGATACTCATAGTAGGAAAAATTCTGACGAATGGCTTAAGGCAAAGATTGTCTTTATTCCCAAAGCGGGAAAAGCCTCGCTCTCCACCGCAAAGGACTTCAGACCAATCAGTCGGTCGTCCTTTCTCCTCAAGACATTTGAGAGACTAGTAGGGCTACATCTAAGGACTACGAAAAATCCAAAGATGCTGTCGGACGCACAACATGCCTACAGGAAAGGTAAATCCACAGAAACGGCACTTCACGAAGTAATCACTTCGGTGGGAAAAATCCCTTTATTCAAAGGAATATTCCCTAATTGCCTTTCTCGATATCGAGGGAGCCTTCAATAATGAGCCTTCATACCAAGAGCCATCACGGAAGGTTTGACGAGCCTAGGGGTGGACGATCACTTGGCGACGCTTATCGATCAATTGCTAATATGCAGGACGGTGACGTCGTCGATGGGATCGTCCACTCAGTCAAGGTATGTCAACAGAGGGTTCTGTCTCCCCTTCTATGGAACATAGCAGTCAACAAGATTCTGTGTGACCTGGATGGGGGGGGCTGTAAAGTGGTGGCATACGCGAATGACGTTGCCATAATATTCTCGGGAAAATTCCCTCAAACACTCTGCGACCTAATGTCTGCAAAGCTCGCGAAATTGTAAGACTGGACAAAATCGCGCGGATTGGGAATAAATCCCTCGAAAACGGAATTTGTATTATTTTCTCGTAAATACAAGATTCCGCCCCTTAACCCTCCAATGCTTAACGAATGCAGGCTATAGTTACTTGGGGTTGGTAATTGACAACAAGCTCAACTGGAACCAAAACATCAAAAAAAGAGTGAAGAAGGCTACGATAGCCCTCTACACCTGCACGAAAGCCATTGGTCTAAGGTGGGGCATTAACCCAAGTATACTCCAATGGATATATCTAGCAATAGTTAGACCAATACTACTACGGCTCTACCAAAAAAGTCCATCACCAAATTCTCGGCAAGGTACAAAGAACTGCCGCACTCTGCATCAGTGGAGCACTTCGCACAACACCGAATGATGCGCTAAACGCTGTACTGTGCCTCCAGAGTCCTGACCTTGCAGGTAAGGCTCAGGCACTCATGGCAGCAATTCGTCTTAGAGACTCCGACCAATGGGTACCGCAAAATATGGGACACTCATACATTCTAAACGACAACAATAACGTCCCAACAAAAACGGACTACTGCATTCCGATGGAGTATACTGAAACTCCCTTTGAAATAGATATTCCTCACCGTGATAGCTGGCTTGAGGGAACTCCGGGTCCTGGTGGAGCCATTCAAATCTTCACGGATGGCTCCAAAATGGACAATAAAGTAGGAGGAGGTATCTACTCCGAGCAACTAAACATAAGGCATTCCTTCAGGCTTCGGATCACTGCAGTGTCTTCCAAGCGGAAGTCACAGCGATCTGGGAAGCTCTGATTTGCATCCAAACAGTTGCCTTTTCGGCAAACCATATAAACATCTACAGTGATAGCCAAGCTGCGATCAAATCACTAAATGCGATTACATCGAACTCGGCCACCGTAGCAAAATGCCGCAAATCTCTTCACGAGATGGCCCAGCAGTTTGCTATTAGCCTGATATGGGTTCCGGGTCACCAGGACATTGAAGGTAACTGCATAGCAGATGAACTGGCCAGAGCTGGCACTACCACCTTCTCCACGACAACGAGGATACATGTATGCCTATGGCCACCCTGCAAGCTCATCATAAAAGAGCAATTCATGCGACTAGACGACAGTCGGTGGCAAACACACCTCGATGTCGCATCACGCGACAAACGTGACCCACTATAAACAAGAAGCGCACCACCGAGCTCTGTAAGCTAAGCAGAAAAAGGTGCAGCACTGTCATTCGATCCCTCACGGGACACTGGCTAATAGGAACCCATGCCAGAAGGATGGGAGCCCCATATAATGATTACTACCGCAACTGTAGAGATGAGGAAGAGGAGGAGACAGTGGAGCACCTGTTCTGCTCCTGCCCGGCTCTCAGTAGAAGAAGGCTACAACACTTGGGCTCGCCCTTTTTCACAGACATATCACTAATGTCCAATATGTATGTGTCCCAGAAAGATAGCGAATTTCATTAGCGCAGCCGGATGGGATAATTGCTGATAGGATGTCTCACGGCAGGGAAGGGACAATGATTCGATGGTACCACAACGGGCCGAAGCCGGCCTATGTGTGTCGGGCTCATGACAGCCCGACAGCCAATACTACGTAACCTAACCTAATGTTCATGCACAAGCTCATTCTCGGGCTTTTTGACTTCCAAAACTCTGCTGGGACAGATAAGCTTTGCGGTTCCATCAAAACCGACCCGGACTTTCCGACCAATTCGATTGCCCTTTGCAGAACCTTTCTATGTTCTATGTAATAATTACAACTCCTTGTACCATGCCATGTCCCCTGAAATGTCCCTTGATACCATTGTTCGTACTATTTACCACCCCCTAAACATATCAAATTTGTAAATCTTTCTTCCTTCATCCTCTGTATTTAACTTTAACTACTATAATAATAAGCAGATAATTGTTAATAATTGAATAAATAAATAGATTAATAACGTCAGTGCACAGTACATAGCGAATCAATTTAAATCCCTAATGAAGCTGTTAAACTTCGTAAACTTTACAAAAGCAGCGGACACGTTTAAAAAGCCTACATGATCGATCCAATACAGAAGGTCCAATATCGACCGATACTGGTAGGAGTCTTCAGGTATAAAGAGCGGAAAAGCTCGGGTTATGGTCGAATCCACAGATCGAGCAACCTACCAAAGGAATTTTTCACATGGTTGACTTGAGACAGGGACAGGTCACGCAAGCCGTCAATAAAGTCATGTCGTGAAATGGGCACAATGTTATTAGCCTCGTTTACCGAAGACCAAACAGTACCTGGCAAATTGAAATCACCCAGAACTATCATATGGTCTTTATATGATAGCGAGGAAGAAACAGTTTTTAAAGCGGACAGGTGCTGCTCGTATATAGAAGAATCAGTTTTATGCACAGGAATTCCAGGTCTTGTTGAATCTGGAATATGAAATGTTCCGACGTGAAGTTAGAGTCCACTACAATTAGGACCCCTCCTCCACGTGTACCGATTTGCCAAAACTTCGGAACTAAGGATGTCCGCCTTTAACCAGGTTTCAGCAAACACAATAGTATGAGAAAAAAATGTGAAACTCTCCAGATAAAGATAACTGAGCTTACGAAGTAAGCCTCTAGCATTTTGGTAAGAAATTAAAAGAAAGGAAGCTATTCTTCTTCTTAGTCCAATCAAGTGCCAAAATTGGCAGTACAAATGGAGTGGAAATGAGATGGGGACGCTCATCTTAAAAGAAGCTATCTCCCTGGAATATGAGAAATTAAACTTCCACACCTTTAGGCCATTTAGGCTTTTATTATAGCCGTACTCGAAGAGTAAAAGGGTATATTGTATTTTTGGTAAAAGTGGATGTGTGTAACACACAGAAGGAGGCGTTTCCGACCCCACAAAGTATACCCATTTGATGTACGTCGCGGAACACTGGATATTGCCGTAAGAGGTGCCGGTGTCTCTCGGCTTTCCCTTTACCTCACATGTAATAATGTAATTTGCTTTAATCCAAAGAAAAACGAGAAAGAACGTACGGAGTCACTGTGAACGCGACTCTACTTTTATACCCGTACTCAGTCAGTACATATGTGACTTATGTGGAATGTTCAAATGTTTTATCAATTTTACATTTTACATTTGTTTGCTACATCTGTCATCTACATCTACATCACTTCGAACAACACACGTTCACTGCACGAAGCAGAATGTGTGAGCAGTGTGTGAGTGATAGAGAGAATCTGTAGCGACTATCATCCCCATAAATGACTTACGCTGCAAGGGGCGGGGCAAATCGCTGCTGAAAATTCATTTTATCATTGTGGCTACAATAATGATCCAATCTAAACCAAATTCGGGAATCTGGTAAATATGGTCATTCTCTACGATACTGCATTTTTCGTTTTTTTCTATCTTCAAATTTGGGGATTTCGTCTTTTGTGGGGGCGGGGCGATATTTTGAAATAAACTTGTTCAGGTTTGGTATCACAGGAGTCTAGACAGAAAGTTTGGTTGCCCTAATACTTATAGTCTCTGAGATCCAGGCTACACAAAATACGAAAAACCAAATCGACTCGTTTTTGTGTGAGTGCGAAAAGGGCGGGCAAAAGGGTCGGAAATTATTCCTTCTCTATATTACACACATCCACTTTTACCACAAATACAATATACCCTTTTACGGGTATAAAAATACGAATTTTCTCGCTTTGCTTTCGCGACCAGTTTTCGCCTCTTTCTTTTTAGTTTTCACTTCAGAAATAATTGAAAAATATATTCCTGAGCTGTTTAACAGGAAGATCTCAGTCCATACACACTCTCGATAGACCAACTATCGATATGAATCTGTGGATTTCGTACTCCAAGTGTTATATTGTATATTATATTGTAAGAGTTGAATTTGTGGTAAAAGTGGATGAGTGTGTAACGCAGAGAAGGAAGCATTTCCGACCACTTAAGATATATATATTATTGAGCAGCATCAATACCCGACTCGATATAGCCATATCTGTCTGTCAGTCCGAACGGACTTATGGAGTCCCAGTTAACGCGACGCTACTATTATACCCGTACTCAGTCAGTACACATGTGATCTATGTGGAATTTCAAAATATTTTATAATTTTTTAATTTTTTTTCTTGCATCTAAAATTGGGTAGGTTCATTGGTATAAAAGAAAATCATTTGTAAAAGCATTGTTCCCTCTCGCACCATCTCACACACCAACGCGTCTGCTTTGCCCATTCGTCCAGATGAGCGCATGGATCTCAGACACCATAAGAGCTAAAGCAATCAAACTTTCTGTCCAAACTCCTGTGATTCCAGTTCAATACAAGTGTATTCAAAAATTTCGCCCCTCGCCCTTCCGCCAACCTAAGATATGAAAGTGCATAATTTTAAAGAAAGAAAAAATTTGAAAATGCAGTAGCGTAGAACATTACCATATCTGCCAGATTGCCGAATCTAGTTCAGATCGGATTAATATTATAGCCACAATGATGAAATTAATTTTCAGCAGCTACCACAATTCCAATTAATTTTTTTGGATACCTATAAATTCGTATCCCTTGCACGTGTTTCGTCTCAACACCGTGTCTTAGGGTACCGCCAGCTCACCATTTCTGGCTGAAAGGTGTTTGAAGAAAAACCCATCCTATTGGCTCAAGTCTCTTGCATCAGATTTTGATGCAAACCGATCTTCTTACACGAGCAGACACGAAATTAGAACTAAGGATTGCGTCAAAAACTAGTAGAAATCCAAGAGCCAGCCGGATTTTGATGACGAAATGGACTGCTTATTGTCAACTAGGTGACAGTCAGGTAATTTTAAATGGAGATCAGCAAGATTTTAAAATTCTTGTTCGACTTTGGAACCCACAGGTAGACATTTTCATGTACTCTCTGAAACCAATAGTCTCATCCAAAACCACAATCAAAAGAGCAATATTGTCCGTCATAGCCAGTCTGTTCGATCACTTGGGTCTGCTATGTACGGTGATGACGAACGCAAAAATATTCTTGCAGGAAATTTGACTTTTGAGCCTTGGTTTGGACGTATTCTATATTCCCATATTCTAAAACTTGCAGAAACCTGGTAGACGATGGCGTTGGACATGCAAAGGTTGCATACCGTTACAAGATTTTTTGGAGCCAGCGCAAACACTCGATGAGAAGTACAAGGGTTTCCAAATGCGTCTACTGGAGCATATGACTGTTTCATATACGTTCGTGTTATCCTATCAGATGTTCGTTAACTTACTAACCTACATAGGTACTTTGTGAAAGTTGGTTCGATCCAATAACGATTTTCCCGTAGAAAGGGTGCACAATGTCAGATTCGGAAATGATTTTACATTGGTTGCAAACTTATCCTTCTCAGCTAACTACATTTGTTTCGAATCGAGTTGTAAAGATATCGGGATTTTACAGGGGATGCCAAAACCACTGGTGCGTGTCCCACCAAAGCTGCAAGTTTTTGTCTCTCGGCTTGGCTCTGACCTCGCATCTAATGATGTAGCTGATTTTATTCAAAGCAAAATAAAAACCGATTGCCTAAAGGTGGAAAAAACTTCTTTTATTCCAGGGAGATAGCTTCTACCATTGTATATAAAGCCATGGGAGTGCTTGGGTTTATAAAGAGGTGGTCAAAGGAATTTGACGACCCCTATATAACGAAGACTCTTTATATTTCGCTTGTTCGTCCGATTTTAGAGTACGGCTCTTGTGTATGGTGCCCTCAGTACGAAGTACACCAAGACCGTATAGAATCAGTCCAGAAAAACTTTTTACTTTTTGCTCTGCGTTGCCGCAACTGGTATGAAGGTGTGAGACTGCCTTCTTACTCACGTAGATTGCTCTTAATAGACCTTCCATCCTTACTTAATCGTAGAAAAATGCTTGGTGTGGTTTTCATGCACAACTTGATCAGGGGTGACATCGACAGCCATGACTTGTTGAGCCGCATAAACTTCACGATTCCTATTAGATCCTCTAGAAATTTGATTCCTTGTACCTTTGTATGTGTAGATCGAATTATTCCTTGCATGAACCGTTTCGGATCTTATGCTCGGATTATAATTTGTTCTACCATAAAATATCCACCACTAAATCACTTCCTCTACTTAAATCACTAATACTAACATACCTTTCCCGTAATTAGTAATATTATTTTGTATCTTTGCATGTTTAGCGTTGTGTTTAGCCCTAATTTTTCCTCGAATATTAGTCTAACACCTATCTTTCCTGCATGTTCGGGATCGGTTTCGGTTCACGTGTCGCGCTTGTCGGTCGGTTGTGCGGAAGGAGGGCTGCGTATCTGCCAGGGATCCGCACGTAAAAGGCTTCGGCTTGGTGTCGCATGGGCCACTTGATGGTGCAGTCATTGCACATCAACGTCCTGGAGTTGTGTCTAGACTGATGTGATGTCTCACTTCTACATGTGTATTTCAAAATTTTTGCCCGTCCCCTTCCGACGCCAAAAAGGGTGGACATCTGTGGCATCCACAATTTTGAAGATAAAAGAAAACGAAAAATGCAGAATCATGGAAAAAACTCATATCTATCAAAGGCCCAAATCTGAATCAGATCGGAATATTAGTATAGCCGCAATGGAGAAAACCATTTGCAGAGACACCGTTCCCTCTCGCTGTCTCTCACACTCTCACACTTAAACTTAAACTATAAAACCACTTCCGTTTTGCCCGCCCCCTGATTCTCTCTCTCGCTCACACACTGCTCAAACAGTCTGCCTCGTTTCAGTGTACGCGGAGAAGGAAACGGCGCATTTTTGTGAGAAGTTATGTATATGTAGTTGACAGATGCAGCTTAAAAATGTAAAATGTAAAAACTGATCAAATATTTGAAAATTCCACACAAAAATCACATGTGTACTGACTGAGTACGGGTATAAAAGTAGTGTCGCGTTAGCAGCGGCTCAACACGTTCCTTCTGATTTGTAGAGTAATTCCCGGCGTATGGGTTTTTTACACCTCATCCGCAAAAAAAACAACAGTAAATGACAATACCGAAAAAATTCATTTTTTTATTATGGTACGTTAAAGATTGTGTTACCTGGAATAGTCTTTTTTACAGAGTATTAAACCCCTTCGTGTAAAACAGCTGGAACCAACCTCGGCTAACATGGCTCCGCAGCAATGACATTTTAGGCAACCATTGTGCCAATATCTGTCTAAAGCATATAAAAGATATCTATCACTTATTTTATCTATGAATAAAAAAGAAAAGTAAATATTAGGATACAATTGTAAAATCTGGCAAAATACGCACATTCGGTTAACCGAAATCTACATGCCATTATAATTAAATCATTTTGTATAGTTATACCCGTACTCGAAGAGTAAAAGGGTATATTGTATTTGTGGTAAAAGTGGATGTGTGTAACATAGAGAAGGAGTAATTTCCGACCATATAAGGTATATATTCTTGATCAGCATCAATAGCCGAGTCGATATGGCCCTGTCTGTCCGTCCGTCTGTCCGTCCGTCCGTCTTGTTTGTCGCCCATTGCTCGAAGGCTATTTATCAGGGGCCCAATCAGGGGATCGGATAATTAATATAGCCACAATAGAGGCAAATATACGCAAAAACTTCGCTCCCTCCTTTTCGCACTCACACAAAATCGAGTTGATTTGGTTTTTCGTAAAAATGAACGCCTGGATCTCAGAGACTATAAGAGCTAGAGCAACCAAACTTTTGGCCAAGACTCCTGTGATACCAAACCTGAACAAGTGTATTTCGAAATTTCGCCCCGCCCCCTTCCGCCCCCAAAATACAAAAATCCACAATTTTGAAGATAGAAAAAATAAAAATGCAGTTTTGTAGAGAATGACCATATCTACCAGATTCCCGAATTTGGTTCAGATCGGATCATTATTGTAGCCACAATGATCAAATGAATTTTCTGCTGCCTGCTTCCCCCTTCCCCTTGCGGCGTAAGTCATTTATGGGGATGATTTTCGCTAATGATTCTTTCGCACGCACACTTACTCTCAAACATGCTGCCTCGTGCATTGTACGTGTGTTGTTGTGAGAAGTGATGTAGATGAAGTAGATGTAGATGACTGATGTAGCAAAACAAATGTAAGATATAAAAACTTATAAAAATTTGAAAATTCCACATTATTCACATGTGTGCTGACTGAGTACGGGTATAAAAGTAGAGTCGCTGCAACAGCGACTCCGTACGTTCTTTCTCGTTTTATAGATATAATTGGCAAGGGACGCAACTACATTTTTATTCTAGTTGCTATTTATTGCTACATTTCATACCCAAGTAATAAAATGATACTGGGAATATCAACCCGCCGATAACCGAGCGACTAATAATCGTTACTCAAAGTCACCAAAAGAAAGGGTTTCAGATTCGATATTAATGTCTTTTTGTCCTTCTGTTGGGCTCCAGTCCCGATGAGCATTTAGATCTATAGAGAGACTTAAAGAGCTGGAGAAACCAAATTTGGTAATATCTACGTGATGACTGAATTGGTCACTTTTCGCGAAAAGTGATCCAAAAGATATAGAGAGATACAGAGCATGAGGCTATCATCTGCTGCAAAACAAATTCTTGCGCTATTCTAACCCAATTGTCTGCAAACCGCCTCTAGAAAGTAAACTTTAATTATTATTTATAACTTTAATCTGGACGAAATTGACCCTCCCATATTCTACAGAGACTTAAAAAATATTGCCTATGCAAAGCTTGACATTGACATTAATCTACTTGATTGGCACTCTATACTATATATGACGAATAATCTGTTAACACCGCAGCTTGACCAGCTTCAGTTAAATATTATTTAAGTCTTTAATCAGAATGTTCTCCTTAAGAGAACAACTGACAAGCGAAAAGCAAATCCTTGGTTCTCAAATTATCTACAACTAGGAATTAAACAAAGAAACCAAGCTTATCATAAATGGAAGAGATGCGAACTGAAAATCATTTTAAAATTTACCAAGAATTCGGACAGTATGTGACAAAGAGAATTATCGAATCTAAAAAATCTTACAATACACACATGATCATAATAATACATCATAATATACCCATCTACGTCAGTTTTAAACTAACATTAAACTGTTTTAGTCAATATTTAAAACTTCAAGTTTGTTCTCTTATTCTTTGAGTATTTGTTTTCAATAAAATAAACATGATTATAGTACAGTGTAATGGTATAAAAGAAAATAGATCAATTTTTACTTCAGTCAATATCAGGCTGATTAAAAAATTAGGTACAGTATCAGTAACTCTTCAATCTGTGAGAACCTATCTCAGGCTAAGGTAGGCTCAGTCCGTCCAGGATTCTTCTACAAGAAATGTATAGATCGCCAAGATGGCTTGGCCGTGAACCGAAAGAAGAGCTAAGGGCCAATGTTTACGCTTGTCGGTGAAAATGCTGACACTTGAGTTTGTTTAATAATGTCTTTTATTTGTATTTATGTATTTTAGTAGGTAAGTGTGGAGCTGGTGTATTCTGTGCCGGGTGCTGGCTATTGGAGTTGGACTGCCTAAATGTTGGCTGATGATGGAAAACATAGACGGTGTATTGTAAATTTCCACACATTTATTAAACATTTAAATTTAATTGTTTTTGTTTTTTGTATACACGTTATATGACACCCCGAAAATTTTAGGGCCGACCCTCGTAGGAGAATGGGAAAGAAGAATACAACAAAAACAAGTTTGCAGAATGAAAGCTTTATGAATTCTGCATTAAGTCTGATGTTCTTATCTCTTATTGCATCTTACGTTTTCAAGTAGCGGTAAAACAAGCACAAAAGTTCGTTTTTTTCCATGTCTGAAAGTGTAACAAAACTATAGTACACAATTACTTTAGTAGAGTAAGTTCGAGTATATGAAATAGAGAGCTTGGGGACTCTGGGAGGGACATGGCCTCTGGGTCCTGCCATACATTTATTGTGCATTATTGTTTTCAGCTTCAATAATTGTTTTGGTTGCCAATTTGTAAGTACGAGTAGACTAGAGTATAGAATAGGGTTTTTTTGGTTTTGCTTTTGCTTTGTTTTAAACTTTAATAGGCATAACGAGAAAGAACGTACGGAGTCGCTGTGAACGCGACTCTACTTTTGGTTTTGCTTTTGCTTTTGTTTTAAACTTTAATAGGCATAACGAGAAAGAACGTACGGAGTCGCTGTGAACACGACTCTACTTTTATACCCGTACTCAGTCAGTACACATGTGGTTTATGTGGAATTTTCAAATTTTGTATCAGTTTTTATACCCGTACTCGAAGAGTAAAAGGGTATATTGTATTTGTGGTAAAAGTGGATGTGTGTAACATAGAGAAGAAATAATTTCCGACCCTATAAAGTATATATATTCTTGATCAGCATCAATAGCCGAGTCGATATAGCCATGTCTGTTCGTCCGTCTTGTTTTTCACTCATTGCTCGAAGGCTATTAGAGCTAGAGCAATCAATTTTTTTTTCCATACTGATAACTCACTCCTAGAAAAATGTTTTAAAATTTCGCCCCGCCCACTTCCGCCCCCAAAAAAGGCGCACATCTGTGGCGTCCACAATTTTGAAGATAGCAGTAAACTAAAAATGCAGAATCATAGAGAAACGCTATATATATCAGTGGCCAAAATCTGAATCGGATCATTAATATAGCCACAATATAGAAAAACATACGAAAAAACCTCGTTCCCTCTCTTTCGCACTCACACAAAATCGAGTCGATTTGGTTTTTGTACAAATGAACGCCTGGATCTCAGAGACTATAAGAGCTAGAGCAACCAAACTTTCAGTCCACACTCCTGTGATACCAAACCTGAACGAGTGTATTTCAAAATTTCGCCCCGCCCCTTCCGGCCGCCCAAAAGACGAAAATCGACAATTTTGAAGATAGAAGAAAACCATAATGACCATATCTACCAGATCCCCGAATTTGGTTCAGATCGGATCATTATTGTAGCCACAATGATCAAATGAATTTTCCGCAGCGAGCTGCCCCACCTCCTTGCAGGGCAAGTCATTTACGGGGATGATTGTCGCTACAGATTATCTGGTCATTATCTACGATACTGCATTTTTGGTGTTCTTCTATCTTCAAAATTGTGGATTTTCGTCTTTTGGGGGGGCGGGAGTGGGCGTGGCAAAATTTTGAAATAAACTTGCACTGCACTATGGTCCAAGAGGCCGATTTTTGGCATACAGTCGAAATTTGTATGTGAAAGTTTTGTATTTTTGATTTTAAATTCTTAAATTCTTACATATTTAAATTCTTACATATAAAAACTAAAAAAATAAAGCTTTAAACGCTTCTCTAAAACTTTTTGTGAGCTTTCAAAAGTACACAATCGATCAGCTGCTTCGTATTAAGAAATCGACGCCACGTTGTTTTGTTTACGTTTGTGCGTAAAAATCAAAATTCTTTGTCAGAACAAACTGAAGTTAATAATGGAAATTGAAGATCAAGGCATGTAGTTTTCACTGTATATAGTCGATTTATGTGTAGTCATAGTTTTTGCGCTGTGTTCACTGTCCAATTTATGTGTATTTTTGTAGAGAATTAACATGCGTGCCCTGTGTTTCGTGGAATAAAACTAACGAACCAGCTTCTTCCTGAAAAAAAAACTAAGAACGTCAGTTTTTTACAAATAAATGTCGTTCTTTACCGCTAATTAACAACTTTTTCCCCGTTCGTCCCCTTTTCTCGCAATTCAAGAAAATTCAGGGACGTTCGAGTTTTTGGCGATCTCTTCGATATTTGGCAGCAACAATCGTAAAATATCATTTGTGTCTGCTTGGATTTATAAAAACATGATCAATTACCACGCAAAAGATTACAAAAAATTAGAAATAAATAAAAAAATAAGTTCTTTTGAATCGTTTACAAAAGAAAAAATTTCCAAATGTAACTACACCCTGCGTCAAAAAAGCCGCACTCTGACTTTTCATGCATTTCTAACTTTGGAAGCCTGATGTTTCCAAACATCTTTTTCGATTCGACTATTTTTTTTTTTTTTTGTCACTTAATAATTTTTATACATAAAATATTAAATTTGTTTGTATCATAATTTTATAGTGAAAGAAAAATATGTTTGTCAATCACACCGTTTTCAACGGTTATTTAGCAACTTGACTATACAAAAAGTAAAAATGAAATTAAAATATATAAACGTGTTTTTCAACAACAAAAATAAATTTTTTCCAATGAGTTATTTTGTTTTCTATAAAGTAATGACAACGCAAATGCATTTCAAAATTTATTTTTTAACTTAATAACTAATTAATATTTGGTAGTACCACCCTTTTGCCTTTATGACACATTTGATCCTATTGAGCATCGAATCGTATAAAACGTTCAGGTATTTTCCGTTATATCATCAAACCATACTTTTTCTATAGTTTCGCGTAGCTCAACCATAGTTTTAGGCTTCATTTTTTCCTATTTTGGAACCCATAAGGGTCCAGACATTTTAATCGGATTGAGGTCGGGACTGTTACCTGGCCAATCTAAGGACTTAATACCCAATTCGGCCTTTAAACTGTTTACCAATCGGTGGAGAATAGTCAAAATTAGTAGAATGCATTTTTAAAAATATCAAACGACGAAGAATAACTTAGAGAGCGCGCTAGATGACAAGGTGCAGAATCGTCCTGAAAGATGGGATCATCTTCTCTCTCAGTAACTGATTACATACTAGGCTCAACGCCACTGAAAATAATTAATAATAATAATAAGATTATGTTGAAGATATTTAAGTCATTCCTAAAATAAATGTAACTAAATTGTCGGAATTTAGAGTCTTACTAAATTTGTCCTAATAATACTAACAAAATTGTTTGTATGGGAGGTAAGAGAGGGCGTGGTCGCACAGCCTCAAAATTTTGATTGCATATTCTACGTTCTAATAAAACTAAATGAGCGAAGTTTGAGGTCTGTACGTCAATTTTTAGAGTTTATGCCAAAAAAATCGACTCTTGGACCATAGTGCACTGAAGCGATATCACAGGAGTCTGGACAAAAATGTTGGTTGCTCTAGCTTTTATAGTCTCTGAGATCGAGGCGCTCATTTGTACGAAAAACCAAATCGACTCGTTTTTGTGCTTCGTTAAATATACTTTACAAAATTCAACGGAAGTGTCCGTAAGTTCATAGAAGAAATAGAAAATAAAGCACTAATGGTTAGGTTATTTAGGTTATTGTGGATTTTCGTCTTTTGGGGGGGCGGGAGTGGGCGTGGCAAAATTTTGAAATAAACTTGCACTGAAGCAATATCACAGGAGTCTGGACAAAAAGGTTGGTTGCTCTAGCTTTTATAGTCTCTGAGATCGAGGCCCTCATTTGTACGAAAAAAAAAAAAAAAATCGACTCGTTTTTTGTGTGAGTGCGAAAGAGAGGGAGCGAAGTTTTTCGTATGTTTTATCTATTTTTATATTAATGATCCGATCAGATAATGATCAGATTTGGGCCCCTGATAGATATGGTCTTTCTCTATGATACTGCATTTTTAGTTTGCTGTTATCTCTAAAATTGTGGACGCCACAGATGTGCGCCCTTTGTGGGGGCGGAATTGGGCGGGGCCAAATTTTTAAACACCTTTCTAGGAGTGAGAGATCACATTTGGATGCTCTATCTCTTATAGCCTCCGAGCAATGGGCGACAAACAAGACGGACAGACAGACAGACGGACAGACATGGCTATATCGATTCGGCTATTGATGCTGATCAAGAATATATATACTTTATATGGTCGGAAATTATTCCTACTCTATGTTACACACATCCACTTTTACCACAAATACAATATACTTTTACTCTTCGAGTACGGGTATAACGAGAAAGAACGTACGGAGTCGCTGTTGCCGCGACTCTACTTTTATACCCGTACTCAGTCAGCACACATGTGATTTATGTGGAATTTTCAAATTTTTATAAGTTTTTACATCTTACATTTGTTTTGCTACATCAGTTATCTACATCTACTTCATCTACATCACTTCTCACAACAACACACGTACACTGCACGAGGCAGCATGTTTGAGCGTAAGTGTGCGTGCGAAAGAATCATTAGCGAAAATCATCCCCATAAATGACTTACGCCGCAAGGGGAAGGGGGAAGCAGGCAGCAGAAAATTCATTTGATCATTGTGGCTATAATAATGATCCGATCTGAACCAAATCTGGTAGATATGGTCATTCCCTACAAAACTGCATTTTTATTTTTTTCTATCTTCAAAATTGTGGATTTTTTGTATTTTGGGGGGAGGGAGTGGGCGTGGCAAAATTTTGAAATAAACTTGCACTGAAGCGATATCACAGGAGTCTAGGCAAAAAATTTGGTTGTTCTAGCTCTTATAGTCTCTGAGATCGAGGCGCTCATTTATACGAAAAACCAAAACGACTCGATTTTTGTGTGTGACGAAAGGGATGGAGCGAAGTTTTTGCGTATGTTTTTGTCTATGGCTATATTAATGATCCGATCCGATTCAGATTTGGGCCCCTGATAGATATGGTCTTTCTCTATGATTCTGCATTTTTCGTTTTCTGCTATCTTCAAAATTGTGGATACAGATGTGCGCCCTTTGTGGGGGCGGAAGTGGGCGGGGCGAAATTTTGAAACATTTTTCTAGGAGTGAGATATAACATCAGTATGGAAAAAAAATTTGGTTGCTCTATCTCTTTTTAGCCTTCGAGCAATGGGCGACGAACAAGACGGACAGACAGCAATTAGCACAAATACAATATACCCTTTACTCTTCGAGTACGGGTATAAAAAGAGTTGAGTGCTGCTTGACTCTCATAGCATCACACTAGATCACAAGAGACAGAGTTGGTTTTTCCATTATATTAAGTAGTTTAGTTTAGTATAATACCCTTTAATATTACCACAATTAATGTTTAAACTCATTCAACTTATACATATATGTAATTGTATGTATGAATGTTTACACAATAAAATGCAATTCAATATTAAACAAAAAACCGGCACCTGGTGTGTGTGGCAGCTGAGTCTGCAAGTTCCATCTTAAAACTAGGAAGCTTCTTATTATATTTTTTGCGCCAAAAGCTGTAATTTGAAATATACTTTCGAATATTGTTCAAAAAATGATTAGAGCAAAAAAAAAATACTAAATGATAATCAGTCTGGATTTACATAGGTGAAATAGGAGATGTACAACACCCATACTAAAATTGTATCGTATATACGAGAACAACTGGACACTATTTGACTTTAGCAAGGAATTTGACACCGTTGATCATGCAATCCTAGTAGGAAACTTACAAGATTAGCAAGTGGACATAAAGCACTAAGGCGGCTTAAAATGCGAAAAAGCAACTTAGGGTAAGTTAAGTGCTTAAGGCAACACTAATACTCTTGCATCAAATAATTTTCACTAAAGAACCAGCATACCTTTACCAGAAACTTAATTTCGCTAACTCTGCAAGAACCAACAATATAAAGAGCATTCGATGCAATATATTGAGTTTAGAACACCAATGTTTCATAAATGCAATTCGCGAAGGAACTCTCTCTCCCATCATGTAAAATCATTGAGCGACTCAACGCAATTTAAGATAAATTTAAAAACACATCTACACATATATAGTAACATATCCATAATGCTCCACACACTCTTACGCATCATGTATACGTTAAGTACTAGATCATATTCATAACCACACCCACACCGATACACATTATGCATATGCTCTAGCACTCACCCTTACACCCATGAACCCATATCTATAAGACGATAAACATAAGATGAGACATCCCAACATCTGCATAAACAAATGCATGACTCGCCGAAAGCGAGATCAACAAGAAGTCTCATACATTCCAATAAAACGATGCTGACCCCTCCGTTATCTGTTCGTTCCCATACTTCAATAGAACAAAGAACTCTTGTAAACAAATGAGTTCTCCCAGACAAAATCCAACATCGATCACCAAATTCGGCCGCCTTCTCATCTAAGCCGACGCATCTCCCACGCCACCTAAAAAATCCGTCAAATCCGAAGACCGAATCAGAACCGAAGTGGAAAGCAGTACTGAAGACAGTATTTCCGTTTGAGCAAAGTGAATCCGCCAAAGAACCTAGGTGCATCGTAGCACTAGGCAACTTAACTGTTAATACACCACACTTACCCAAACTGAAATTCCAGCAAGTACAACAAACGTGGAGTGTAAAAACAAGTGAAGTGCAACTTAACATATCATTTTGTTTGAAAGACCAAAGCAGCAAAACAACAAAAAAAAAATGGTGTTACCACCAGCAAGTCTAAGGGAAATCCACTTAAACCAAGAACTGTTGTCCATTAGACAAGTTTCAGCTCATGACGGCTCAGTTAGACAACTGAGTTCTTTCATTAAGAGAATTGAATACATATGTACATGAACTATATCCAACGCTTGAAGCCAGACAACAGCGGATATTATTCGGAGCCGTTGAGTACAGTAAACGGGACATGCTCAAGAAGCATAGCAAATGATCCAGCCCAACACCTGGCAGGCACTGAAAGCAGCCTTAATCGACGAGTTCAAGAATCACACACCCTACGAGGACCTGCTTCGTTAAATATACTTTACAAAATTCAACGGAAGTGTCCGTAAGTTCATAGAAGAAATAGAAAATAAAGCACTTATGGTTAGGTTAGGTTAGGTTTATAGGGCTGCTCCACCGAAGTCGAGGTCACTCGGGGCAAGAACTGCCCATTGTGATGCCCACACTCGTCATGGGATTACGTCCGGTGCCTAGGGAGGTTTCTTGAACCATCCCAAGGCCTCAATAAAAGCATCAGCCTCTTTAGAGGAATGTTTGCCAGGCTATCCAAGTCCTCGTAAAAGTCGCTGCCGAGTATTCGGTGACGCCTTTCCATGAGTGCAGCACAGCCATGGAGAAGATGCTGGATGCTCTCTATTTCCTCCTCGTCCCTGCAGCTGCGGTAGAAGTCATGGTGGGCATAGTGGGAAACAGTGCCCCGTTATACAATTAAAGATGTTGTCGGGTCAGGAAGTTTAACGCATGCATACGCCCGACAGCGGCCGTTCTGTCTCCTATGTCTCCCGTTTCTTTCATGTTACTGCTGCTCCTGCTGCGTTTAAGCAACTCTATCTCACTCTTCCTCTACCGCTCATGTTCGGCTCAGAAACCGTGCCAAGTTTCTCTATGATGTTCTCACGCTCTCGCTACGACCCTATGCATAGGGCACTGGTTTCCTGCCCTTGGCTCTGCAGTTAGTCTGGATTTAATCGTCATCGCTTTCGGTTTATTTTATATCCCAACTACACACGCGTACTGCCGCTACTTCATATAAATAATAAAATTGTATTTCCAATTAAATCTTCTCGGCTCTTTATTTAAAAACTAAAATTGGAATAGCTATTAAAAACGATTAATAGTTTAAAGTTTTGGACGCCACAGATGTGAGCTCTTTGTGGGGGCGAAAGTGGGCGGGGCGAAATTTTGAGACATATTTCTAGGAGTGAGACACCACATCAGTCTGGATGACAAATTTAGTTGCTCTAGCTCTTATAGCATTCCAGCAATGGGCGACAAACAAGACGGACGGACGGACAGACAGGGCTATATCGACTCGGCTATTGATATTTTATAGGGTCGGAAATTATTCCTTCTCTATGTTACACACATCCACTTTTACCACAAATACAATTTACCCTTTTACTCTTCGGTATAAAAATGCAGAATCATGAGAAAGACCATATCTATCAGGGGACCAAATCTGAATTGGATCGAATCATTAGTATAGTATAAAACATTTCGAAAAACATGATTCCCTCTCGATCGCACTCACACAAAAACGAGTCGAGACTATAAGAGCTAGAGCAACCAAACTTACTGTCCAAACGCCTGTAATACGAATGCAGTACAAGTGTATTTCAAAATTTCGCCACGCCCCCTTCCGCCCCAACAAAAGATGAAAGTCCACAATTTTGAAGATACCAAAAAAACGAAAAATGCAGTATCGTAGAGAATGATAATATCTACCAGACTCTTGAATCTGGTTCAGATCGGATCATTATTATATTCACAATGATAAAATTAATTTTCAGCAGGTGCATACCCGTTTACCCATTTGTTTATTCTATATAAAGTAAATTTAAATAATTATATAAAGGATACACAAAAAAACAGTTTTCCTTGTATAGTGGGGCAAGCTTCTTCAAAACGTGTCATAATACTAGAAATTCTAAGGTAACAGGTATGTCGAAAAAAATATAAAAATTTCAACGCTAAATGCGAACAGCAAATCCTATAACCAATACACGCACAGTATGTGAATACACAGTAAAAAAACACACGTTTACGTAACCAAATCTGAAGTCGAACTAGTTGAAGACAATACACCCAGCGACAAAAAAGCCGGACTCTGACTTTTCATGCATTTCTGACTTTGGAAGCCTGGTGTTTCCTCAAATTTTATTCGATTCGATTATTTATTTTTTTTTGTGTCACCGTGGCCGTCAGCCACTCGGGTGACACAGTGGGAATCACGGAGGACGGTCCGACCCGCGATCACTGAACTCTCCGGACTGGGGCAGTGTTGCCTGGGGCAGGGGCTCGCCCCAACCCGATGCTGCCATGCCCCGGTTCTATGACGCAGTGGGACCACGGGCGGTCCGTCACTTGCCGTAACTGTTTCACACCAGTAGAAGTGCGACTATACTCTCTTCGTGAGGGCGGCTGGTAACAGGTCCTGGCACGGTAAAGTCTCTGCCACGGATGCTGGCTAATGGTAGTCGGGCGGAGAGAAGAAAACTCTCAGTGTAATTACCCCAATCGCTGATGGATGCGTGGCCGAGGGGGTGCTCGGTCGTTAGTATGCGAACTCTGGATACCTGCCGACCTCCAGTTTAAATCAGGCTTCCCGGGGCACGCCGGCTATGCCTCGGGTGACTAACTCCTTACCGCCTACTCGTGGGACCAAACATGCCAAATAACTTAAATATTGTAAAAAACACCGCAAAGGAGATCGGTACTCCTCTTAAAGGGAGGGAAAGGACCATAACTCTACATCCACCGTCTTAAAGCAGAAAGCGCTGCCAAGAGGGCTCCGATAAGCCAATCGGGCACATCCACTTCGGGGGCACCGGGGGAAAACAGGTCATCGGGGTGGCTGCCAAGCCGTCAACCTCGGCAGATGGCGGTTCTGCAAGCCAGGGAAGGAAGCCGTCCTACCAGGACAGGCGTGTTGCCTTTATCCACGCAAACGAGGATCCGGAGTTCATGGCATCGACGAAGGGGATGGAGCAGAGTGGTAACGCTCAGCGGAAGACCACGCTACACAGCCAGCCCAAGCCCAGCAAGCCAACCGGGTGAAGACGCACCTGACCAAAAGTTTGTTTGCGTGTGTTTCGGTTAAACCTGCAGAACCGGAGAAGATCCTCAAAATTCTGCAAGTCTGCAACCCCCACCTTTCTACAGCAGATTGGAAGGTGGCCAAGGTCGAGGAGATCACAGAAAAGAGGCGCCAGATCATCCTCGTCCAGAATGAAGTGTCTCTGGAGCTCCTGGGAGAGTCGGCAGGAGCAGTGAACGAGGACTGCCGTAAGGTGACCATAGTCCCTTACAAAAACGACTCCAAGGGCAGGTAAGCGGGGGTGCAGCGAGACCTTGAGCTTGAGGTACCGGAAGCGAGTAGCCAACCCGAGGTGTCGGAAGTAGCGTCCAAGGTATCGGACGATATCCCCAGGTAAAATAGGCACCTGTAGGCACTTGTCGGAGTGATATATCATCAGTCTGGAAAAAAAGTTGGTTGCTCTAACACTTTCGAGATTTCTAAGCTTTCGAGCAATGGGCGACAAACAAGTCGGACGAGCAGGCGGAAGAACAGATGGACGGACGGACAGACAGACATGGCTTTATCGACTCGGCTACTGATGCTGATCAATAATATATATACTGTAACGAACCATGGCCCGCAACATTCCTTAATGCATAAGATACACTACTACCCTAAACCTTAACAGCGGTACACTTAGACTAAGCTAGAAGAGTTATTCGAACTCTCTCAATGGTCAACTCTACCCACATACACCACACGACAGAAAAAATCACACACAACTCACTAACCCACCGTCAGATATACAGTACAGCACAAAATCCAACCCATATCAATTTGCGCGTTGCGAAAGAGACAAAAGTGCCTAAACTTATTACAATCCCACAAACCCACTAACACAAAATCCGACCTATCAAAACCCCACACCAAGCACTTCCTTGTTTTAAGACAGAACTTGCATACTTAGCGGCCCCACACACCAGGTGCCGACTTTTAATAAAGCGAGCCGCCGATCAATCGGGGCAGTCCATCGGCCAAGAGTAACAGCAGTCCAACAGACAACACGCGACACGACAATAACTCTAGTTAAGTAACCCAATTATATACAAATAAAAACTTCGTATACAGAACTCAAGTGTCAGCATTTATTTCGCCAAGCGCGAACAGTTGCAATACCAAGTACCAACACGGTAATCCAACGCCACATCATCTCTTTTTTCGGTATCACGGCCAAGCCCCTTCCACTGAAGTTTCCCAGTGATCTACAAATTTCTTGTGGAGGAATCCTGGACGGACTCAGCCTACCTCAGCTTGAGATAGGTTCTCACAAGTGGCGCCCGAGGGGCTCACACGGGGCTTCGTGGATTAAAGACCCACGGCCGCCGAGAAAGAATAACAGAGTTAACAACAAAACACAAGTCCGGGACAATCACGGTGCCACCGGAAAGTAGAGGCTCCACCCAAGTGCCGAAAACACAGATACAGTGCCCAAAACACCGCGGAAACAACTCAACAAAATCGCCATGGGATCTTACGAAGAGGAAGCCAAATCAGCCGGACGATCTAATTCCCGCTGCCCACTACGGTTTGAAAGTCCCCGAATCACGCGCCGTAAGCTATGGAAACTACCCGCTCGCCCACGAAGAGAATTTGGCCAGCAATTGACGCACACATAGACGGACCCGACTACAGCCACATCGCACGCACGGCGGAACGCATCTACGGATGGGGCATCCAGTTCAACGGAGAGAATGACCCGATATCGTTTCTGGAACTACTCGAGGAGCGCGCACTCTCGTATGGAGTGGACACAAACCAGCTGACTCGGACCATGGCCGAGCTACTCACCGACCGAGCTAGTCGTTGGTACCATACCAGCCAAAAACACGGTAGCTATTGCACATATTATTGCCAGGAGTTTCTGACGTACTTCTTGCCACGGTAATGTGGAATGTGGAAAACGCGGCAATCGGAGCCTCGACTGCAGCCGCCGAGATACATCGGGAAACGACACGCATCTTTGACTGACCGGGATCAGCCGAAAACGACGCCTCCCAAGACCCGCGACTAAGCAACCCACTACACGTGAACGAGTGGCGATGATGACAACAGGAGGAGAAACAACAGAAGCCACAATCGACACCGGGGCATCCCGAAGCTTTGTCAGCGCCAATGATGTTGTTTTTTTTTTTTAGACTGGATAGCTCTTTTGGTAAATAATCGGACAAAAAAATGGTACACAAGAATCACATAGTGGTTCACATCCATTGTAAACGAGAAGGGACGTGTTGTGTCCTGCTAACACGACACTATTTTTACACCCGTACTCAGTCAGTATCCATGTGATTTATGTGGAATTTTCAAAAATTGCATCATTTTTTATATTTAACATTTTCTTTTGAATACTTGCCTGTTTATTTAGCCAATCCATATATACTTTGGCTCAACATCTCGGTAGGCCTTCAATTCGTTTCGTTTTGTTTGCCAAACGGTAACAAAACTCATATAATTATCAAAAGCTTATTAATTTCACTGTGAAGTGTCGCCATTAAGTTTAATTTTAAAATAATCGAGTGAGTTCCATTGTACGTTTCTCTGATATTAACGCGGAAAACAACTCTGAATTTGTATAACCGTACTCGAAGCCAAAAAGTGTATATTGTATTTTTGGTAAAAGTGGATGTATTGTAACTTACAGAAGGAGGCGTCCGTCCGTCAAAGATGCTGTTTGTCACCCATTGCTCGGAAAAGCTATAAGAACTAGAGAAAACCAAATTTTTTCCAGACTGACGATATCCCACTCCTAGAAAAGTGTTTCAAAAAATACAGTATCATAGAGAAAGACCATATGTATCAGGCCCAAATCTGAATCGGATCGGATCATTAAAATAGCCACAATAGAGAAAACGGCTTCAAATCTTTGTTCTGAAAATTAATTTAATCATTGTGGCTATACTTCGGAAATCTGGTAAAAATGGTTATTCTCTACGAAACTGCATTTTTCCGTTTCTTTTTTTATACCCGTACTCGAAATAAAAGGGTATATTGTATTTGTGGTAAAAGTGGATATAGTAACATAGAGAAGGAGTAATTTCCGACCATATAAAGTATATATATTCTTGATCAGCATCAATAGCCGAGTCGATATATGGCTGTCTGTCCGTCCGTCTGTCCGGTCTGTCCGTCCGTCCGTCTGTCCGTCCGTCCGTCTTGTTTGTCGCCCATTGCTCGAAGGCTAAAAGAGATAGAGAAACAGCAAATTTTTCCATACCGATGTTTATATCTCACTCCTAGAAAAATGTTTCAAAAATTTCGCCCCGCCCTACCTTCCGCCCCCACAAAGGGCGCACATCTGTGGCGTCCACAATTTTGAAGATAGCAGAAACGAAAAAATGCAGAATCATAGACAGCGACAGCCCATATCTATCAGGGGCCCAAATCTGAATCGGATAAACCAATATTAATAATATATTAATATACACAATAGACAAAACGTACGCAAAACTTCGGCTCCATCCATTTCACTCTCACACAAAATCGAGTCGTTTTGGTTTTGTATTTTGTGTGTAGCCTGGATCTCAGGAGCCTATAAGAGCTAGAGCAACCAAAACTTTTTGCTGGCCAAGACTCCTGTGATACCAAACCTGAACAAGTGTATTTCAAAATTTCGCCCCGCCCCTTCGCCCCACAAAAGACGAAAATCACAATTTTGAAGATGAAAAACCAAAAAATGCAGTATCTCATAGGAAATGATCATATCTACAGATTCATTTCGTTCAAGATCGGATCATTATTAGCCACAATGATCAAATGAATTTTCCGAAGCAATTCCTCCCCTTCTCTTGCAGCATAAGTCATTTATTGGGGTTGATTGTCGCAGCAGATTCTCTCACACACACACTCACGCTCAAACATGCTGCCTCGTGCAGTGTACGTGTGTTGTTGTGAGAACCGATGTAGATGATAACAGATGTAGATGTCGATGACAGATGTAGCAAAAATTTAAAATGTAAAAACTGATAAAACATTTCAAAATTCCACATAAATCACTGAGTACGGGTATAAAAAAAGTAGAGTAGCGTTCGAAGCGACTCCCGTACGTTCTTTCTCGTTATCTTTTAATTTGTGAGCGCTACTGATTTTTCGTCTTTTGTGGGGAGGAGCAGTGTGATATCGCATGAGTTTAGAAACCAACTTTGGTTTCTCTAGTTTTTATAGTCTCCCGATTACTTTAGGGACAAACAAGACGGACGGTCAAAC